>CAHIKZ030001046.1:3380000-3600000 GCA_903632075.3 Acanthosepion pharaonis
TAAAATCCTTCCGTCAACTGTCAAAACAAGACCACAAACAAACGAGAACATCTCATGCAGCATCTTAAATAAATTGATGCATTGATGCTGATATCACAGTTCAGCAAAGAGTGTGAATACATCAATATATTGACTGCTAGCAATCATCCTCCAGTTTTATATAAAGTACTTAAGACATCATTAGAAACATACTATTGTCTTCAGTTGAATATATAGGTGATATTCTTAGGAACACAACATTTTTAATAATTTCTTCAAAATGTAACATATTCTATTGGACCATAGAGACAAAAATGTTCTCGATAGAATTATATTTAGTGATTTGAATTCAGTTTCGCACAAAGTTCATAAATCTTTTCTGTATTCACTTATACTTCACCTGATTCTGAGAAATAGAAGAGATATTAACTTTGTCAACGTAAAGATTCTATTCATCTATTTGGGATAGAATTGGATTATTCTCCTCTAAAAAGATTCCCTTTAATCACATCAGCATATTTTTCCTAAATGAGACTCGCTTTATACTTAATTTTTCTTACTTTTTTCCTAGAAATTTTTTTCTATTCTGAATTTATCCTCTTTGCTTGACTTTGCATAACAGACAATGTATTTGAAAAGTAAAATATTAACACTATACAAAAAGTATTGATATTGTGCAATTATTCTTTATATCTTGCACAAATCCGTTTCTCTAATTACAGCTAAGAAACCGCCAAAGAAATATTCTGCAGTTTATTTGAAATGAAGTTCAATGTTCAATGCATTAATATCTATTTGGTCATTATGAAATTAAAACTTTTAACACGAGACTTTTATATGGAATGGAAACCATATCAGGTTTATTTGCTGCTGTTATATTTGGTAACAGCCTTGGTTCCTTCGGAAACGGCATGTTTAGCCAATTCTCCGGGCAAAAGAAGACGTACAGCGGTCTGGACTTCACGGCTGGTGATGGTTGAACGTTTATTGTAATGGGCCAGACGACTAGATTCAGCAGCGATTCTCTCGAACAGATCGTTGACAAAGCTGTTCATGATGGACATGGCTTTACTGGAAATGCCGGTATCGGGATGAACCTGTTTCATCACTTTGTAGATGTAGATAGAGTAGCCTTCTTTCCTCTTATGTTTCACTTTCTTGCCATCGGCCCGGACAGGTTTAGTAAAAAATTGTTGAGACTAAATTGTTTATAAACTGAAACTGGTAAAGTAACCACGAATAAGTAGAATTAAATGTTTGAAATACTCAATTGGGAGAGAAAACTGGCTTGTAACATTCAATATCTCTAAAAACAAACTCGTAACGTTTCATCATCACCGAGGGGAGACCCCCTCAATCTTCGCCTGTCATGATGAACGGTTGTTCTTTCAGGGAGGTTCATTGACTTGAATGCCCATTAGGTCTCAAGTTTATCCCAGACTTCAAGTGGAACTCATACATTCGATCCATAGCTAAAAATACTAGGAAAATGGCCGGTTCTTTGTACCGCTCCAGTAATTACCTGACTCCTAACTCCTGGTATGATCTATCTTTACAAGAGCCAAATCAGACAATATCTGGGCTGGAACTGTCCAGTCTAGTTTTGAGACAGTTCAAAATTATCTACGCGCCCTTGCTACTCTACAGTTCACTTCCCACACACACCGAAAGCCTCTCGTTACTCCATCGCTATTTCCATGGCATGTGTTCTGAAGAGCTAGACTCGTTAGTCTATCCAGTTCTGACATTCACAGCTAAGATCCACCTTGTTACGTAAACTCGAATGAATCATCCTCATTCATTTCGTATTCCATTTATAAGGAGGAAGTTCCATTCGAACAGCCAATTCTCAAGAACCGCTACTTTGTGAAACAGACTCCCGAGATGATGTTTCCGTGATCAGTAAAATTTGAACATCTTCAAGCATAGGGTCAATCCTTATTCTTCCTGCATATCCTCATAAAGTGCAATTCTTATCTCCTTTTCCTCCTACTCCTCCTCTTATATTCATACAATAACCTCATTCAGTCGCCCTCTGGCTCTTGGGCCTTACATTATGCGGAAAATGTGTAAAAAATATACTCTTTGATATAGAACATAACATAAAAACGGTTATTAATTTTGGCATAAAACAGCACAAAAATTGTGTTATTGTAAACATTGAGATGAATGTGAAAAATTATTTCTGACCTTTCTTATAAAGATCTTATCTTTAAATATTGAAGACCGTCTTGGGTAAGACGATATATTACATCCGCGTTTTGGGTAAGACGATAAACTACGTCCAACAGCAAGGCCTCTGATCAGGAGGTTGTGAGGAGCGTGGAACCACCTCTGAATTACTAGTCTTCCCAAGTTCACCCTGACCCGGGGTGGTAGCACCTTTTAGGGTCCCAACTATGGGCAAATAATTAACCTCCAAACTGGTGTCAAAACACTATGAAAATGTAAAAATAGGTTTTAATACCAGCAATACTTTATAAAAGATTGTTACCAGCAATAGATTTTTGAAAAAAAATATTACCAGTAATATATTTTTGGAAAATTTTGAAAAAAAAAAATATAATACCAGCTATACATTTTTGAAAAAATAAATATTACCATCTATACATTTTTTGAAAAAAAATATTACCCGCGATATATATTTGAAGGAAAAATATTACCAGAAATAGATTTTTGAAAAAAAAATATTAACGACAATGTCTGACAAATCTAACAATAACCAATTGAGGTTGATATGCTGTAAAATAAACCAAACCAAACCAAATATTGAAGAAGTACGTAATTGATTTTGTGTTGTAAAGTTAATATATATATATATATATATATATATATATATATATATATATAAAGAACAGTAAGATACATAATCCGGTGTTCTTATTGATTTTTTGATTTTTACAAAACAGTGCTCATGTAAATTTACAGAGCATAAATATTATAAATTAACTGATTGAAAATATGTCATTCATTCACTTAGGAGCTGTAGCATGTTAATTTTTATTAACTATTGTTGTATCAATTATGAGTTACGTTCGAAAAAGAGGTTAAGTTTTGGAAGGGTAGGAGTGTATATGCCAACGAATTCTGACATCCGTTAAATGCATGTCGTCTGTTTTTTTATTATTATTAACGCCCCTGTCTGAATGATTGGATTTCTCTGTATTCGCTTGAAGATGAAACGGAACGAATGGTTTTAATTTAATTATATAATTAAATTTAAAGTTTTTAGCTTCCATTTTTGAAACATGGCTATTACTGTGTAGCAAAAAAAGATATTTTCAATCAGTTAATTTATAATATATATATATATATATATATATATATATATATATATATATATATACCTATGAGTATAAGGTAAATAATGTAATATATCTTACCATGTTCTAAATAGAATTTTTTTAAAATTAGAAAATAAATACAAAAAATGAACTCTCAAGACGATGAAAAATTTTGAATCAGGTTTTGTTTAATATTATTTTCTTCTTCCTCTGAAGATTTATTCACTGCATTATAGCAGATATTCAAATATTCAAATATTCAAATTAACATTGAAACGTAGATCCTATTTAAACTGAATTTGTCTTTGAACATTTGAAGAATTTATCCAAATCTTTATTCTATTTTAGATAAAGATTGCTCTATGGAAATTTGTAGATCCCAAGTGTGCTATACATATATGTATATTTGTCTCGCAGAACTCGAGGTAAACGGTAATGTATTATATGACTAATTTCCGAAGGTGCGTACTAGAAAATTGGAAGACATATATAGCTACTTCGGTACGGTGGAAGACTTCAAGTATTATCACACAAAAATATCGCCTTCCATTGATATTGTCAAGGTGGTGGATGCAGTCTGGTATATGAATGAAAATTCTTTAAAATTAAACCTAAAATACCCTAACCTTTAGCAGTGTTGATATTGACAAGAACAAGTTTCGTTTTAAGAATTTTCTTTTGCAATTTAAAAAATTGTGTTACTGGGCTAAAATTCAAAGCAATTCATTTACAGTTCCTAAAAGGATATTTATCTGACTAAGCTTTGCAAAGAGCTCACCACTTGACTATTATTGACGATAATTATTACATCGTTTTATTCGTTATTACAGGGTATATTGTTGGATAGCGATTACATTCTTCTTTATTTACCGTGTCCCCTCAGGGCGTAAACGATCATGGCTCTCCACAATTTCCTGTCCTAAGTACATCTTAATAAATTTTGTCTTTTTGCTATTTCTCTTAAACCCTGTTCCGCCATCCATTTAATAAAGCGCATCACTTATATTATGCGTTGTTTTCCTCTGTCCCTCAATCTGTCCTGTGAGTATCAGATTTTCCAAACCCTCCTTCCTCATTACGTGCTCCAGAAATTTCAACTCTTTCTTCCTGATGTTAAGTATAAGGTTCTTTTTCTTTGGTTCGATTTTCTATAAAACTTCGGTGTTACACACATGTTCGATCTATGGTATCCTCAGCATCCTTCTGTAGAACTACATTTCTGTTGCTTCAAGTCTCTTTTTCATCATTGTCCAACATTCACCGTCATATAAGAGGACATATATCACATAACAATTCACTACGCTATCTTTGTTCCAAATGATGTTTTCCTGTCTCTTAATACTCTGCTTAGCTTCTGGAATGCATCTTTGGCTGTTACAATGCGTCTTCGGATTTCACAGTCACACTTTCCGTCCTCTGTTAGAATGCGTCTCAGAGTTTTAAATTCTTGTACTTGATTGATTTTGGTATCTCTAATTTCTAATTTGCATATTGGGTTGTTCATTTTAATAACAACCATGCCTTCTATCTTCTTGTAATTGATGTTTAGTCCTTTCTTCTCGCTTTCCTTCACTACCCTGTGTAGGAGCTTTTGTAGTTTTTCTGTTGATATTTCTCTGTATTGCCGGTTGTTCTCGTTCATCGTGGAAGAGATCACAGAATTCGGATGATTTGTTTTGTTTTATGGCTCATTAGTCTGATAGTTCGATGGAGATCACTTTCATTTACACCTGGTTGCGTAGACAGTGCTATGAAAATAGATCTCGTTAGGTTTTCCGGTATATCGCCAACTGTTGTAGATTTCATTTATTATTTCTGTAATCTTATGCCGAAATCATCTAAGGCTGTCAGCATTTCTATTACAATTGCGTCTGGCCCTGCCGCTTTCTTTCTGTTCAATTTAGCCTGTTCAGATTCCACTTCAACTTTTAATATTTCCGGTCTATCGATATTTATTTGTATTGCCAGTTGTTCTCTTTCACCGTGGAAAAGATCTCTGGTGTATTAGTTCCATCTTCGAAGAAATTTTTGTTTCTAATATCATCGTGCCATCCTTGGCTCTTGCACATCTTTTTGATGAGAATGTCTTTTGTTCTTTTAGTTCTTTTAGATTAACAAAACTAAAACATTGTTTGATCCAGATTTCGTAGGTCTTAAATAATATCTTGCTAAAACACGTGTTGATTTTCATGAACTTGAGAATTGCTTTCAATTGAATTTTTTGCAAGAAGGTTCTTCAGGGAATAAATATGTTAGTTTCATCAATTTCTTTAAATTACCCATCTCCCTGAAAAAAAACGAATTAATCCACACTGTTGTCACTAACTACGCTTCCCAGAATCAGATATTTAGTAACCATAGCGACAAGATTAAAACTAGAAACAAAGTCAGCTTATTTAACCCTGTTAAAAATAAATTCTTAGCGTAGAAGTCGAAAGGACAGAGGTCTTTAGAGAATGTTGCAACTAATGTGAAAGTGTATTCTGCAAACATTGTTTGGATTGTTGTCCTCATCTTCGTTGCCATATACACGACGTTTCAGCCATTGTACGCGCCGGCCATCTTCCAATCACCCGAAGAAGGTCGGAGCGTACAACGGCCGAAACGTCGTGAATATGGCAACGAAAATGAGGACAACAGTCCGAACAATGTAAATAATGTGAATAATTACAATACCTCATCTCACAAATATAGACAGATCCTGAAGAAGACCGGAACCTACAACAGCTGAAACGTCGCGAATAATTACAATACCTCATATAGAGAGATATTGTAAATTTTATAATGATTATGGTCAGTCTTGTTCTTATTGTGCTAAAAACAATACTCCAAAAGATAGGCCCGCTAGATTAAATTATCTACGTTGCGTATCAGTGGTTTACGGCTGGATTACGTCCGATCATTGACGTTAAGCAGCGTTGAATCTGCACAGTACTCAGATGGGTGACTGCTGGGGAATAGCAGATGCTGTTATATACACGACAGGGCTAGCAAGATACAATCTCGCTACTTCGACTAACCCTAACCCTAACCCTAACCCTCGATAATGTGAATGTGTTTCTTTAGTGACATGTCGTAAGACCGACCTGGAGTTTGGTGACTGTACTTGCTGGTCGCAGGGATCCGTCCCTGCGCTGATGGTATCACGGCCGTGACTAGGCTTCGATCGACTCTGAACAGCTTAGACAGGCTATGACCAGCTAAGACCCGCGCCCTGAATGTCTTCACTCGGGTCCCCACGTTAAAAACCGACCTTGTGTCACAACCTGACACAGTGGCGGGTCAAGTAAATACCGTGTGTGTGTGTGTGTGTGTGTGTGTGTGTGTGTGTGTGTGTCAGTGTCAGTGTCAAACATCTAACGGAGAGTTGTCGTGGTCAAGATAATAACCTCCAAATAAATCTAAAGGTCATAATAGCGCATTGTGTCCTGAAAAGAATAAAAGACAAAAAGCTTGTTTGATTACAAACTTATGTTATAGTACTTATGTTATAGTACTTATGTTATAGTAATTAGTTTTGGGAATAATCTTTTCATTGTCTGCTGTAGGTGTGCCGGTTTTTAAAGGCCGCCAAAAATTCCAATTCTTTATTTGACACCGGAAGTCAAAGGTCTTATTTTTCTAATTATGTGCTTAATAAATTATAAAGGTTACATTTATCGATTTTGAGATGAAAACCTTCTTAGGTTATCTGCAACAAAAAAGTTAGATGTTGTTGTTTTGAATATGAAATTTGTTGGTAATAACTCCTGTTCTTAATGATGAAGATTTTGATATCGATATCACGCTTAATAAATGATAAGGAAAAATCTTGAAAATTTCAATTTTAGACTGATAGCAGATATTAATAAAAAGTAATGGGTTGAAAGTTGTAAATTTTATTCAGTTCATTAGTTTGGCTTGGCAAGTTAATAGTGAGATAACATTTAGAAATACAGTGTAACCCGGATATAAGAGATTTGTCGGGACCGGAGAAGAAGTCTCTTATATCTGGTTTTCTCTTATATCCGGGTTTAGTCTATTTTGTTTAGGTAAGTATGGGAACAATTTGGGACCAGAGAAAATCTCTCTTATATCCGGGTTTCTCTTATATCCGGGTCTCTTAGATCCGGGTCTCTTATATCCGGGTAACACTGTATTATACATTTTTTGTAGCCGGGTCAAGTGGTTCCTTATCAATTTTCTAGAAAACTTGACAATGATTCTATTAAGATTATGGCACAATATTCGTCTTGTTATATCACTCACATTCACCGTCCTTCTCTCACCCACGAGAAGATGCAAAATGTAGAATAATCTTGTATCTTCTTTTGAGATGTGAGATCGATCGGGAACTTGATGGAATCTAGCAGTAAAAAAAAGAATCACCTGGTGAAAGAGTTCTTAGTCTACCGAAAACTAACACTTTGGAAAGGCCTAGATGGAAATTATCTATGGTAGCCAATAGAAAGCTGTAGAATGATCGTTTTATGTGCTATTAATTTAGAAATGTTCTAAATATTTAACTTTACTTCTGTAAGAAATATAAAATTTCTTAGTGACGGGAAAAATGGTTTTTGCTCTTGTAATACAAATTGAAAATTTATAGCAAATATTCTCGAAATCTATTTTATCAAAAATCTTGGCTTCTAACCAGTGGCGTAGCTAGAGTAAACGTCACCCGGGGCGGTCCGCTCAAATGTCACACCAATGACCCAGATTCACCCTATGCTGAATGGTTAGCTGTAGCTAAATTTTGATACATGCTCTACCTCTACTTTACTCTACTGACCGGTACGTTACTGTTTACATGTATGATCCAAGACAAAATACAATGCAACAAAATAATCAGTTCAAATCAAAAGCTGAAAACATTTTCCTACTCACAAATTTCCTGACAATTTATTAGAAAATTTCTGACAGGGGGACAAAACTAGGGGGGGGGTCATATGCCAGTCTGCGAAACCCTGTGTCTCCACCACTGTTTTCAGACTATTTTTGGCACCTTAGCCTGGTTGAAAAATTTTGTTGTGGGTGACATTGTGTCACCCCTCCTGTGCTGGCACCCGGGGCGGTCCACCCCACTAGCTACGCCACTGCTTCTAACGTATATATAAATAAATAGGCGTCGCTTTAGCGTGTGTTCTACCGATCAGTGTATCCTACCAGCACATTTGTATTCTACATTATCAAACATAAGGTGAAAAGCAAAAATGGAAGGAGGGATGCCATTTTATTGTTGTATTATAAAATTTAAAATAAAAAAGAATTATAAAATAAGAAATTTGACTAAAAAATCATAAAACAAGATATTTAAATCCTTTAAAGAAAAAAGTTTGGATAATGTCTTAATAATGTAAGATATAAATGTGGTTATATGATACACGCTAAAGCAGAAAATGATTGGAAGGACACACACTAAAGCAGCATTGATTTATGGATGCATAAATTTTGCATTTGATTTCAATTAAATAAGCCATCATTATAAGTTCATATGTAGTAAATCATTTTTTTCTGCATCTCCAGGTAGCTTGTGCCTGCTTGAAACTTTAGTCAACAATCATGAAGCATGTATACCTAGTGTCCATTTGCACACGTGTATATAAATTCTTTGCTCTGCTGAGTCATTTATACTCTTTACTATTCCAAGTTTCACAGTCCTTTTATCTATCACTTCTATTTAATTACTCTCTCGTCACAATACAATGAAAATTCTTTCCTTCTGGATTTTTTAATATACTTTTTAATATATTTTTTGTTTAAAATCATCATTTTTTATTGTCTAAGGAATTTTTCTTTTCTTCTGAACAAAGATTTGAGTGCCATTTTAGCATGTGTCTCTACCAATCAGTGTATCCTACCAGCACACTTGTATCTTACATTATCTAACGTGAAGTGAAAAGCAAAAATGGAAGGAGGGATGCCATTTTATTGTTGTATTATAAAATTTAAAATAGAATTATAAAATAAGAAATTTGACTAAAAATCATAAAACATGCTATTTGAATCTTTTAAATAAAAACATTCTGAATGTCTTTTAACATATCGAGAGAAAAAAATGAGACAATGCCTTCATAATGTAGGATAGAAATGTGGTGGTAGGACACACACTAAAGCAGAAACTGATTGGTAAGACACACGCTAAAGTGGCACCAATAAATATTTGGTTAAACAAAGCCATTGAATATAAAGTCAATAATGACAATTTCTTATATTCTTGATACCTAAAATGGTCTGTCTTATTTAAAATTACAAATTAAATATTTATATAAATTTTAAGTGTTTATTTTAATTAGCAAAGAAAAATTTCTGCAATAAAGATTGATTTATTCATTGCATTACTTCTCGAAGGAAAAATATAAGAATTTAAGTCAGTTTTATCAGCTGTAGAGGACACACTTCTGAACGATAACATAAGGAGTTTTATTAAACAACGAGTCTTCAACACTACGACTGATTTATTTTTATTTTTTAACGATGCCTACTCAGAACAAGCCATGAAGATGACCACAATTGTTCACTTCCTTATCTGAACTGTTTAATATTGTTGACAACTCGTTCAAATATATTCAAAAACATCAAAAATTCAACAAAAGAAGCGGAAATTTTCTTCTATTTA
Source organism: Acanthosepion pharaonis (assembly GCA_903632075.3). NCBI lineage: Eukaryota > Metazoa > Mollusca > Cephalopoda > Sepiida > Sepiidae > Acanthosepion > Acanthosepion pharaonis. Next base: position 3,389,862 of record CAHIKZ030001046.1, read on the forward strand.
ACAGAAGATATTTCTACAAAACAAAGACAAGAATGATTCAACAAACCCTTGTTCCGTAAAAAATCCACACACAGAGAACGAGTTATGAAATTTTTATGATTTAAAAAAGTTTTCGTCTCGTAAAAAAGCGGTTTCTTTCGAACTTTAAGAACTATTCTCGTTTTACTTTTTTCATTTTTTCTTTTTCTTATTTTTTCTTTTTTCTTTCCTTCTTTTTCTTTTTCCTTTTTCTCTTTTTACACATTTTCTTTTTTCTTTTTCTCTTTTTTTATATGTCTTTTCTTTTTTCGCTTTTTGCATATTTTCTTTTTTTCTTTTTCTTTTTGCGTATTTTCTTTCTTTTTGCTTTTTACATATTTTCTTTTTTCCTTTTTACATATTTTCTTTTTTCTTTTTTACATATTTTCTTTTTTCTTTTTTTCTCTTTTTACATATTTTCTTTTTTTCTTTAGTACGTAATTTGTGTGAATAGTAAATGAAATAATTTCTTTCAACTTTATTCATTCAGAATATTGTCTTTCCTTTCACCATTTCTTTCCTTTTTTGATGCTATCTTTATATTTCTCGAATAATATTCATATTCGTATTCTTTATATTTTTTTCTCTACGTTCAAATGTTGATTTTAAAACAAAAATTTTGTGATGATGATGATCATCACACACATACATACATACCTTCAAAAATTCAAATTTCAATAACAATCATTCATTGGATAGAAATCAACGCTGCTATCTTATGCGACAATTTTGAAATCACTATATTTTCCTATAGTAGATTTTGCGCGCTTTTGAGAGAATCGGACTCCAAGAGCCTTCTTAGCTTAGTAAATGTTTTCAGGAAATATTAGCTTCAAATTGCTCAATAAACACATAAGTTGGCGTTGCAATCCACCCACGCACAATATATTTTTCCAGCGCGTGACTAAGTCAAGTTTCCCGCCAAAGCGCTCTGATCCTGTCACTTGATTATGCAATCTATAAATAACAAACACGAGTTTGTCTCTTCCTCTTTTTCCCTCAGGCCTCGTGCTGAATTCCACCTCGCGTGGAAGTGAGGTAAAAATCTCCTTTGTTCTCTATTCTTGCTGCAACATGTGAACCCAGAGAATTATTGTCTTGACCTTGCGGTCAGACGTTAAAGAACATTACCAACATTCACGCAAGTACGTACGAACATTCACCACGAACATTCACCAAAATACGAACGTTCACACACTCACACAAACACAATGCTAAACTGTCTATGTGCTTTGTAAATGTTTTGTTTAATATATATATTTGTTTATATATATTGGTCTTGTTTGTCTTCTTTATCTTCAGTTGGACTTAATCCAAGTCCGCTAATTCTCTTGTAGCTGGACCTTCTTCTAGCAGGAAATATAAACGCACGTGTTTTCTTTATATCTTCACGCCCCTGGTCCTCTACAAATTAACACAATAAGTTTTCATTCTTATTAATAAAATACTGGATCGAAATAAAATTTCGTAGCTTTTATGAATGAATTTCAAGGGCAATATTTCAATAGTTGTACATAGATTTATTCAACAATATATGTGCCATTTTCTTCCATTATCTTTCGTTTTTTTAATTCCATCCTACCAAGACCTGACATTTGTCTTGAGTGACGTACTGGCCTAAGGGGATTTTAAAGACTTCCAGAAAACTGAAGTTCGACCCATTAAAACAATTTTGTAGGAGACGAAATAAGCGAAAATCCCAAAGTGCAAGGTCATGCGAGTACAGTGGGTAGGGTTGGATATTCTATCTAAGCTGTACTAATTTCTACTGACTTTGCAAAGAGATATCTGGTCTGGCGTTGTCTTGATGGAAGACAGCACCCCCTTCCCATTAATTAATTTCGGATATTTTTCATTGATTACTGCTTTTAATCTTTCTAATTGGTAATAAAAAAATAGCTGTTTGAATTCAGCGACCGATTTTGCTATAGGGGTTCGTAAATACATAATGACCTTCCAATATACGGTATCATTTACTTCGGATGCAGACTGAATTTTTTGAGTAGTTTACGATAGCTCGTTACGTTTACTACACCAGGAATTTTTCACTCCACATTATTATAAACAATACATTTTCATCGACTGTAATCATTCTTTAAAAAAAAATGTCGTTTTGTTGCGTTTGAGCAGAAAATCAAAGATGGAAATAGAAATATAGTAAATTAAATTTTTGTTTAATTAACTCGTTAATATTAGAATTTATGAATAGAAAAACGGCTTTGAAACATTAAAAATAAAAATGTCATACAAAAGCCCTTCATATTTTATAATTATTCTTTATAAATTATTGAAAATATTATATAGATAAATGAATTGCCTCCCTTTGTAGGGGTCGTTATCACCGGCCCCTGGGTTGGGCTGAAAGCAGCCTATCATGGCCTCTCTTTTTACCTGTGCCACCGACGATTCAACACGGACAAATTTAGCTCCGTAAAACTCAACCAGCAGCCATATGGTGTCCGAAAATGGAGCGGCCAAGAATACAACATAGAAACGAGGATGTCCCAACAGTTGCAGCAAAGCATCCGAAAACAGAATCCCTCTTCAACCTGAAGACGAATATATTCCGACATTGCAACAAAAATGAGAAGAACTGTTTAACCGAACGAACTTTATTGCCACCAGTTAAGTCCTCGTAAAAACCACTGTTTTTTTTTTTGGGGGGGGGGTGCAACGATTTTAAACCCAATTTTTCTATCTTCCCTTTACTTTTCTTCCTTTATCTGATATAAAGCCTTTCTTTTTTTTCCACTCAAGTTTGGTGTTGACCTGTTTTCTCTCGCCGTGTCGCGTCAATGCTCTTTTTACCCTTATTTTCTACAGAGGACAAATTATTGGTCACATAAATTCAAAGGGTATAAAAATCAGCATAAAATTATTGCAAACGGAATCTAGAGAAAAAAGAAGTCTTGCATCTTCCCGACTTCACAGGAATTGGTTGGTTAGTACAATAAATGACTATCGATCTAAGTAAGGAACACGTTGAAAGCCATCTTTAACATAAAAAAAAACTTTTAAAATAATGATTATGTACTGAGAACAATTAATTTCCAGATTAATAAATGGAATAACAAATGTATGTAATGGTCTCCGATATTGTAGTATTTCATTTGAAGAGGATAAATTACAAAATCTGTTGCTATTCAGGTGTAAATGAAGGCAGCTCTACTTTCGGGAAAGACATCATAAGTTTTTTTCAAACCTTTCTTGAAGTTACGAGTTTGCTTTCACTATGCATCTAAGGATTTTACATAGATAATCATGTTTTATTGTTTTATCTCTGATAAAAATAAAAACTTTAAATATATGAACCAGTTTTGCTTACGTTTTCGCTCATCGACTTCTAAATTGATGCGTTTGCAATAAACAGACGTGAGTATCCGCCTGAAGTCCTATTTGCGCGGCAAAATCATAACTGTACGCGAGTAAACAAAAGCAACAGACATGAAATTTATTTCGAAGACGTAAGTATTTTTAAAAGGTTCAAATCTTATTACAGCTACAAATGTAAAAGTGCAAATATATCTGCAAAGACGCAATCCAGGGTTGGATTAACCATTAAACAAAATAAGCACGTGCTTAGTGCATCAACGGAAGGGGGGGGCACTGAAATTATAATGATATGATGTTGTTGTATATGTCTAAAAAGAAATAAGTCAAATATGATTAACATTTGAATCAACGGGCTGCCATTATGAACGAGGAGACAACAGACCAGCAGTGAATCTTTATTGCCATTCTGATTGGTTAATAAAGGAATGAGACAAGGGAGATAATGATTTTATTTACTCAATCAATACTCATATCAGCTCTCTTGAATAAGTTAGTATTACGAATTAACTAAATGGGATTTAATTTTTGTGAACAGGAGTAGACTAACTTCATGTTCATTTGACATTATGCTTATGTTTATGTGACACGTTTGTTGATTACACGATCACTTTTGGTCATATTTCTGTTAGAATCTGGTTGTGGCTCATATGACAGCGGCTGCTCAGCTGTGATTGATCCTTTCTTGGTTGATGTTATTCTGGGTTGGAACTGATGATCAGCCTCTCTCGATGGACATATGTACCTTCAGTTCCTTCTATATTTATTTCCAGATAGTGTTTCCACGTTACATTTTCTCGGTTGATATCTTTTATTTGCACCAAGACTCCATACTAGTATACTTAAATCGCAGGTGTACAGAAGCCCGAAAACCTTTTAAGTGCTTAGAGCCCTTATTGACCTTAATCCGGCACTGAATTGCAATTATTGCAAAATTGTTTGGTTAGCAGAAATGGAATGAATGTTGAGTAAAAGTAAATATTAACTGATTGATGCCAATGTTAAAACAACTCACCTAAAGCAATTATTCATATAATTGACCAGTTTTGAAGATATGGAAAAACCTAAATATCTGTAAGACTAATTTTTGAGAAGGAGACATCGTATAAAAATATTAACATAGCCTGTGGTGTGCTGATCAGATTTGTTTTCAAATTGTTAATGAGGTTGTTAGTGAGGCTGCGTTTTTAGTGAGAGCACATACATTTAAATTTGCAAAGAACACAAGGAAAGAAGAACAAGAGATCAAATTGCATTCAACAATAAAATATATATTGAAAATCAACGAATACAACAGTTGTTCTTATGTATTAATATTTAGGGAGAGAAAAGTAGCTTCCTTTGTACTGATATCTGATGCAAGATAGGAATAATGTACTTAATAACTTTGTTATTGAAATGTTCAGAGTTCAGTGAATAAGATTTGAATTCAAGAATGAAAAGTTTGTACAAAAAGGATAATAGAATTTGTTTTGTGACTTGGCTTGTGACAGTTAACAGTGTAGTGTAATGGTAGTTCTGTATCTGTGTGTATGTGAGTAGAAGAATGTAGATACGCGTGCGTTGCTGAGTTCTGCTGATTTATTGTTCTACTAACTTATTTCTGGAGTACGAACTGTTTAAATACTTTTTGGGTAGGCGCCAGAGAGAAGCGGGAAAAGTATCGAAAGGAATATCTAAAATACACGATTGGATAAAAATTGACCAATCACTGATTTTTTTACAAAACCAAGTTAGGCAAAGTCATGGCAGAAAATTTTGTGTGGTTACTGCGATAGGTAAATTGTCCTGTAGTAAACAGTACTTATTTTCTATCCAATTATAAGTGAGTATTTTGTGGGCGTGGTAAATCGGGGTAGTCACTACACTCCTGATGATATTGAAGTGAACAAAACAAGATCTAGATTTAAAATTCAAATGCTAAGCACTGACTCAGTGATCCAAAACAAAATTAAAAAAATGTCGAAATTACAAGTTTTGTTTTGATTCACTTTTGCGAATCAAAACAAAGGTTTGTAAAATGTCACGAGTCTTTTTAATTTCTAACAAAATCACTGAGTCAGTGCTTAGCATTTGAATTTTAAATCTAGATCTTGTTTTGTTCACGTTCACTAGAGCTATGCCATCTGAGTAACAACAAAATAGATTTTTAAAAAGTTCTATTTTTCTAAATGACTTAAATATTTCTTGCTTATAAGTGACTGGAATTTTAATTCCTTAATAAGATACTTATTTTGACAAGGGCTTAACAAGCAGAAAATATTCACGGCTGTATAATTTTATGAAACTAACTAGTTCATTGATGATCTCCAAATGATTTGTTTCATTATGTTATTGGATATAGTCACATTTTATAAAATACTTTTTTACAAATCCTTTCTATTAAAAAACGTTAATTAGAAATGTTTCAATTTCTAATTGATCAAAATAACACAAAATTCCAAAATTGAAACCTTTTTATGGCATTTCTAAAATGGAAGCAATCGTATTTTATACACAGTGATATTTAAAGAATAGATAGATAAGAATAGATAAACCCCCACTAACATTATGCAGTTTTATAAACTCTGATTATAGATTACTGAATACAAAAGAAATATATCAATAACTCTCTACTTAAAATACATATGTACACAATAATCGATTTTTGCCGACTGAGAAAATAAAGGACACATGTCACAGTTGATAAAGGCGTTGGTTAGATCCAATGACAGGACCCAAAGAGTGTGAGTTCGATACCCGGTTAAGGCAGTGGAGAACTTTCAGAGGGAAATTAACAGGAGATAATTGATAACTGACATCCATCAAACATGACACGTGGAACTAGAACAGTCTACCCCAGTGAGCGAAATAAAGGGTTCAGTTCGACATTCTAACCACCTGAAGAAGGTCGGAGCGTACAACGGCCGAAACGTTGTGATAAATATGGCGACAAAGATGAGGACAATAGTCCGAATAATGTAAATAATGGAGAAAATAAAACATTTGGAATTTTCTATTTATTTCTGGATAACTCAAATAATTACTCTGTGGCGGACTTCACCACATTAATTCAACTTTGATAACAGGACTCACGCAAGAACACTAACCACAAGACATTGTTGCACATAAAATGTATGTATATTAACAAGATGTACAATATCAAACAACGATGTGAAAGAAAACATGCATTTAAATAAGAAAGGTTGAATTAAACAAGAGTTGCCTCCCTTTGCCTGAAATTTAAGAGTTCAGTGAGAGATAATTATTTGGTTTAAAGTTCACTGGATAAATGTTCATGAGTATTTCATGATATGATTGTTATTACTGTTGAAAGGTATTTTTGTGTCAAAAGAAGTTTTTAGTGAAGGTTTACAAATTATCATCAGCATGTAGGTGTGCGTGGGAGTGAGAAGGTTGGCGCGTGGTTCCAACTGTCGTAGATTCGTTTCGCAGTTGAGGTTTCACTAATTGAGATGAGAAAAATCTTGGCTTAAATAAGCGACTATAGGCTCCGATTCGTTGCGCAGGAAAAATTATTCTTCACGTGCAAACGATCTAATTGATTGCCATCAATCAATCAGCGAACGAGCTTTGTGGGAGACCTAAGGAAGCTTCTGTGAGCCACTTCTCCCGAAAGTGCACAAATTTGACTACTTAAAAAATAAAGCGATTCCAAAATTGTCGCATTACTGCGATTTGTAAATTGCCTGTAGAAAATGTATTAGTGATTTATTAGCCAATGATCGTTTGGCATTGTACATGTGATTTTGTATTTGTATGTATATGTTCGTGTGTAAGTAGGTTCTCACAACTCCTTCAATAAAGAACACAAGATGGACAAAAAGACGGTTCAAGTCCTTCAACTTATCATTTAAAAATAAAATGTCATTTTTTATTTGAAGTGAACCTTTGTTTTTGATGACAACGACAATGATGTAGTGTTTTCTACCGTCGGCTCAAAAACATTTGGCAAGTACCCGAAGATATGATTTTCCCTAAGAGGAAGTGGAGAAACAAAATCTATTGAGAAAATAAAATTTTATTTCAATTCCTTTTTTTTTTTTTTTCTTTTTTTTTTATTGAGTTCTTCTTTATCGAGTGAACAAATAATTTTGCTTTGGAAAACGTTTATCAAAGAAAGAAACATACTTCATTCTTAAAATGTATTTGATTTTTTATCATTATTATTATTATTATTATTATTATTATTATTCTCGCTTTCTTTTTTTTCAATTTTCCCTTCGTTCATTCATGTTGTTACGCTCTCAACTTTGTTTTTCGGCGCCGCCCAACTTTTATCAGAAGCTCCGCCTTCACAACTGAAAATTGGTCTTTAAATGTTTCTCTCTGCTGAAAACAGATTTCAACAAAACCGTCGTACAAACATTTTACACACACACAAACATTCACTCTCTCAAGTATCGACACACACACACAAACATTCACTCTCTCAAGTATCGACACACACACGTGCAACAACATACATTTATTCGACTTTAACAATGTTAGTTACATACTGCCTATATTCATGTTGATTTTTACACCAATAAATGTGCTCACACTATTATCGTTGTCTGTACAAACTACAATATATAATCTTTACTTTCCCACCTCTCTTTCTCTTCGTGTGTGTGTCTGTTTGTGCGTGGGAGAGAGATATACATCTCTACTACACGCATGTAAGTGTACACACGCATACACGTACACACAGAGAAGGTTCATGTTTTTCCATCATTTTACTGCTTAGTCAATTATGTTCTTGCTTCCCTTACTCTGTTAAAAATAAATAAACAACAACAAATCGTTCCTCCTTGGACCCACCTCTCAGCTTCTTTTTGGCTCCGTTTCTCATAAGTTCCCATGTTTTCTTTGCTGCAGATTTACTTACTTGAAACAACGTCTTTCAAGGATTTCTCTTCTTTCGAATGTCAAACGAAAAAATGTCTGTTGATCACCAAAAGTAAAAACACACACACACACACACAAAAAAAAAAAAAAACAGTTTGTAAAATCACCTTTGATTGAAAATTCCAAACGCACTAACATTGGATTTTAAATTAGCCCAAAATTTTTGAAGAAATTAAATAGGCACAAACCCCAAAATATGATTCAAACAAAGACGAATGGTTTAAATGTTGACATTTGACAAACTTTGAAATCGTCATTTGATGCCATAATATTTTATTGAAAAATTCAAATTGAATTGTTATTAAAAGAAAATCTCAAGCTTCAACTCTTGTGTCAATTCTGAGCATAAAAGCCATAACCAATGAAAATTGATAAATCTCACCAAATAACGTTTACTTTAAGAAATTTTATTTTAAACGGAATTTAACGTCAACGTCTCGACTCTTTATGAAAAGTCAACGTCACGGAAATTCATGAAAAAGCAGAAAAAGAAAGAAAAGAAACAAAAAACTACAGCAAAATGTAACGAAATCAAAATGTAATGAAAAAAAATTAGGAAGGTAAGAAGAAATTTTGACTACTTTTTTTTTTTTTTAATTACTAGAGGTAACCATGTTCTATGTTAAATTTCTTCTCTCGCACCTCTCGCTTGTGGATCTTTCCTCCGGCTTCTTGCTTTCCTGTCAACTTTTATCTTCAAAAATTTAAATGCAATGTCAATCTTTATCTTCTGTCTCCGTGAATCTTCTTCTTTTATTGTCCTCTTTCCTTAATAATATTTTTTTTTCTCGGGCACTTTTATTCTCAGTAACCTCTTGCGTCTTATTGGCATAGGGATGAAATGATTTTTTTTAAAAACCTCGGCTCTATATTCAATACAAATATCTATCGACATAGTCATTCATGAAAAATATGAATATTTTTGATCTTTTATTCATTTTTAAATCAGTTTCGGGACAAATGTAGACAAGTGAATTTATATTCTCCTCGGATAGCAAATTAACATGTTTGATTGAACCATAACTATTTTATACGCGAGTCTTACACACATTTTTATACGCGAGTCATACAAACATTTTTCATTCATAAATGCGTACTGAAATACAGTACCTACTCTAGCGAATATAGTCCTCCACTGTGTTGCCTTATGCCAAATTGAGTTTATTCAATAACCATGCGTACAAAAAATAAAAACAAAAAAAAAACAGCCGTTCAAGTCTCCAAACTTACGGTTTAAGAATGTCGAACTAATAATATAGAGAACTTGTAAAATAAAAATTAATGTATTTTCAAGATTTTATGCCTAAACAAAAGATCGTTGTTAATGCGAAGTACTTGTGAAAAAAGGAAATAATAAAGTGGACCCATTCCTTTCAGTCAAATTTTCATTTCATTTAATAAACGAATGAAGAAAAATAAACTTTTTTTCTAACAATTATTTTCAACAAATAAAGGCATTTTTTTCAATTTTCAACAAATAAAGACATTTTTTTTAAAAATATCTGGCTTTCTAAGTTATTTGATTATACTGTTCCTGATCAAAAAAAATCTTTTGCTATGGACCCATTTGCTGAAGGTAAATACTTTTAATTATTTTAGGCTGATTTAATCTAATTATATTTTTAAATGACAATGGTGAGCTTAAGAACAGTACGTTTCCATGTCCCACTACCAACTTCTCGAGAATTTCTTTTTTCACTTTCTTCATCACTTGATTATATTCGATTTATACGACTTGCAGTTCTTATATTAACTCTTACAAAATAGCAAAATGACCACATAAGTGGCAGCGACCATCTAATTTTATGTAGAATGCTTAAAACATAATTTGAAACATGTGTATTCAGTTTAATAGCTTGATGCTATGGCCAGGAACATTATGTCTATTTTAATCATTTCTACAAAAAGTAAGATATTCTATTGAACCAGTGACAACATTTATTGTCTAATTTGGATTATGTTCTTTGAACTCAGTTTCCTACAAAGTTCATATATCTTTCTTTTTTTATTTCATTTTTACTTCACTTAATTCTGAGAAGCAGAAGAAATTGAATTTGTCAGGTTAAAACCGTTAAAGTGATTCTATTCATTAGATTTCGTTTGAGGCGGCATTAGATTATTTTCTTACAGTGGCGTAATGGATAGCGGCTCGAATTGAGGAATCGGAGAGCCGTGTTCAAATTCCAGTCGAATCCATTACATTCACTTACGTGCTAATACCCTTGGGAAAGATATGAATCCTCTTCTTCTTCCCCCAGCTATGGGTAAATAGCAGGACAGACCGGTTTCTATAGTCTTGGATGGCAACTGGTCTACTCCAGAAAGAAATGGCAACCTACTGCGGGAAAAAATCTGCCTCGTCAGTCATGTACCGAAAGATACATGATCACCTCAGCGTGTATCACGCATGGCACATAACTGACTGAAGCGATTCCTCCCACATCCATCGGTATAATTTACTCTTAAATTTCATCTTTTTCGCCGAATCCGATTCGCTTTATTTTTCTATAGTGAAATGCTCGCTGATATTGTAGCATTTCAGTTGCGATGAAGAGGACAAAACATTTGTAAAAAAATAAAATAAATAATAATAACGCGTCATTTCAAGTACAATATGAGCAGACGGCCGTGGAATTTGAACGTTCGCTTTCCGATCACGAGTCCCATGTTCAAACCTCGCCATGGTAGACTTGTCAGGACAGTGACTTCTTGACGTCGACTTGTATGTAGGAAGTTCCTGAAAACCATAACACGCGTTGACCCAAGCCTTATGAGTGAAATTGGGTGGGCGGAATTATTTGAGAGCTGCTGATGGTTAAGCTAACACGAAGTTGTCAGTCATCGTGGCCGAGATTTTGAGCACATTGACCATGTTCAGACTTTTGATCACGCCAGATAACAAGCTCTCTAAGGTCCGTTCATCATAGTTGCAGTATAATACACAGGTGGGTTCTGTGGGTGTTGAACAAACACAAATGTACCTGAGCGGGCGTCTGCAATAGGGATTGGCTAACTGCCCTAGCAGACAGACATACTCAGGGCCAGCCATTATTTATCCAAAGTGTACCACAGTTATAACTGAAGAAAGAAAAAAGAAAATGGCGATTCTACGGAGGGACTAATGCCCCCCCACACACACACACTTTTCTAAGTTTTGTAGAGGAAAAAATCAGAGCAGACAAAATACACTGTTCTGCTAGTATTGACGTTAATATTAACCCTTTGATTTTGTTTTGAAGTTAACCCCCTCTTGTGGTCCAACAGCTTGAGAGTGGAAAAGAAGGCAAGAATAGATTAGAACTTCACTACTGTGAATGAAAAGTTATTCTGTTTAATTTAGTGAAGGAACATAATTATACTAAAACTCATTTCTAAGTTGTGTATACGATAGTGGGGTAGTATGAAAATAAAGATGCTGCTTGAATTTACCCCCCGCCCTCTTCTACAGAAAAATCTGTCAACGCCCCCTCCCCTACTTTCAGAGTTCCAGAATCGCCACTGAAAAAAAGGATGAAAAAGAAAAAATGTTAATTAAAAATGACTTTTATTTTTGTCTACTTTGTTTTATAGAAATAAAACGGACTTTTTTTACGGGTTATTCACACAAATAAATATCACTGCCCATGTCTTCAAATACTTGAATATATAAGATTACAATTCAATACTGAAGCAATTCATGAGGTTCTTTTAAGTTTCTAAATGCAATGCATGTTCAATGATTATCATTTAATTTCCTTTGTTTACGTCTAGACGCAGCAGGTGAATCATCTTCTCTAGTTTGTTTACGGTGGATAAGGATATTCATTGGACCTACCGACAGCCATGTGGTTAATTCCGTGGTTCTTGGCACAACTAATTTATTCGTTTCCCCCAACAGGTAAGTGAATAAAAACTGCTGTCAACAGCCCCGAAATCTTCGGGGTGCTTTAGAAATACCTTATTGATTTCTATAATTCAGAGAATTTGTAACAGAAAGGGTCACGTCTTCCGGGATGGAAATTCTTCCGAGAGGATTGGCAGGGGAGGAGAAGTGGGTTTTTCACATGGGGATGGATGCTGCAGATGTAGTATCTGTTCCGTTCCGGAGGTCTTCTCTCCTCCCTTGAGTCCTCACCCCTCCACCGTTGCATGATATCTGTTACGTAGAGGTGGTGTGACCGTCTATGATTAGCTTAGATAAGCTAAGACCATCTTAGACCAGCGGTCCGTGTGGAAACACTCGGGTCCCCACGTTAAAAACCGACCTCGTGTCACAACCTGGCTCAGTGGCGAGGTCAAGTAAATCACGAGCTTGTGACAGGAAACTAAACGAAAATTGGAGAAAAAAAGAAAAACGAAACTTAAAAACGGAAGTAAAAAATAAAAACTGAAAAACAGAAGAAAAGAGAATGGCTTTGTAACTCGACCAGAAAATATTTTAAAGTATTTTTTCCATTCTTAAAGGAAATACAGCTTTTCTTTTTTTTTTTTAAATAAAAGAAAAATATTTCTCTTTAGTTCTACGTGATTTCTATTTTCTCTTTGTAGTATGGAGCATCCGTTGTGTCCAGTGCAGTTCTTTAAGCAATCCTCTCTGTGTATCAGGCAGGGTTAGGCCAAGTGCCTGCACTACTCTTGGACCTGAAGCCCACTACTGCGTCCGTTATATCGGCAAACTTGATAATGGTACGTTGTTGAATTTTGGTATTTTGTTTGCGCGGTGAATATAGTTTTGATAGTTACATAAAGAAAAACCTGAAACAAAAGAGTCGTGTATGAAGTAAAGACTATATTCAGTCATTAATGGATAAAATCCTTGCATAGAAACAAGTTAAAAAAAAAAAACAACTGACCTAGAGAAATGAAAATAATTGTCTTGTAAATTTAGTTTCAATCGATGCTCACAAAAATTTTCAAGTCGGCTATCTTTTCAAAGATAACAACTTTTGATGATATCACATTTATCAAAATACACAAGACATAAAATATACAAGTAAATATTTGCTGAAAAAAATTTCTGAGGTTGATTTTCATTTGAACATTAAATTTAAAGTATTTTTGTCGAGCTTTCTTCTTTGGTACATCGACTATAAGAATTTAATTGCGATACCAAATTAGCAGCTAGGTCTCGTCATTTTACAATTGAAATTGCTAGATGTAACCGCAAGTTCTCTGCTAACAGTTTTTTCTTTCGCACTTCTCGTTTGTGGAAATCTCTTCCGGCATCTTTCTTTCCAGTCAACTTTGCTCTTCAAAAATGTAAATGCAATGTTAATCGTTATTTTCTGTTTTCTTGAATTCTCATTCTTTTAATGTCCTCTCTCTCCTTAATAATGTTTGTTTTTCTGAGTTTCTGTCATTCTTGCATTTTAGTGGCTTTATCGCCTTTCTTGAGGTGAAATAATAAAAAAATGTTTTATGAACACAGTTTTTATGTCATTTTTAACGCTGTGCAAATGTTTGACGTTTAAGTGCAAAACAAAAAGCAATAAATTGTAAAAATAGCAAAATCATTTTTAGATAGCCAAGTTTTATTTGTGTTCACTAAAATTTATCAGATTTGTCAAAATAAGAAAATTATTTTACAGAAAATCTTGTATATTTCGAAGATATTTTTAAATCACTACTGAATTTATAAAACGAAGCAGGAGAGATAAACTATGATAACCGACTTTTAGTATCTACTCAGTTGAAAAAACAAAAAACATTATTGCAATACACTGATATGCCAAAAATGGTGGAATAGATAACTAGTGAAAGGATTCTTGGCAAAACGCAGCAACTCGACATGGCATTATTTCTACAATTGAACGGAAAATCTCTGGGGAGATGTTCAGCTATGCAGGCATCACGGTTTCCCTGGTGTTTATATGAGCAGTAACTTGTGGCACGATTGACCACTCCGCCAGGTTCTATTAATGCTCGACCAGGCTCATGTCAGGCGAACGTGGTGATCACACCATTAGTTAGAAGTCTGCAGAATGTATCTCAAACCAATTCTGGGTAACTTGGCCACGCTAACACTGCTGAAATAATCTATCATCGTTGGGGTACATGGAGTCCGCGAATAAGTATGAAAGGACATAAAGCAGTGCAACATAACCCAAACCGTTCAATCCCGGGTATAGACGGTCCATCGAACACTACCTATACCATGTGAGTATATCTCACACCATTGTGGAAGCACTACCAGCCTGCAGGATGCGCTGGGCACAACTGGAGTTCATAATCTTATGGAACCCTATCAACCGAAATCAACACACCTTGTCGGTCATCCAGTGTTCAATTAACGTCACGGGCCCAGGTGAGGCGTTGTGTTCAATGTCGTGTTAACAAGAGCAATCTGGCGGGTTTTTCTGCGCCCATCAAAACCAAAGAACGCTGAAATGACCTACTGGATATGTGTCATTCAATGTGGATGTGATTTGAACCAGAGTCGCTTGTCTATTATCACAGCAGACGCTTCTTGTCACGATTATTAAGGACCTGTAGGTGGTCACTGCGCTGTCCACGGTGGGTGGCAATATTTCTCATCAGGTCACACCGTAAATGGAGAGATTTCAAATGTCCCCACAATTGCAGAAACGGAATGCTTTGTCCGTCTTGTACCCATTATAAAGCTCCGTTTGAACATCACTAATTCACGTCGCTTTACTGTAAACAGCCTAGCCAGTGTCCGCACTGATTCTGCAGTTCAACAGATATATGTTTCAGCATTCCCATGACATCAAGGTACGGTGGCCCCATCTACCATTATCTTTACATGGTTATCAACTAATGTAGTTAAGAAAACTGAAAGAGTTATCTTCTCTTACAAAGAAAAAACGTCATTGTAAAAATGTTTTCCTTCCGTTCTAGAAATAAAAATTCAAACTTTTACAATCTTTATATTCAGTTTATAAATATTTTCTGATGTTGGTCGGTTTCATTTGTCACTTTTGCTATCTCAAGTGAAATCTCGTTATCACTTCCCAAAATGCTCCTTACATTCGAGACTTCGTAAACGCCGGTAGAAGTAGTAACGCCTTCCAATAATATCCGCACTAGTAATACTTGTCCAAGTAGTAATCGCCAAATAATGATCAGAAGAGAATCGTAATCCGTATAGTAGTAGAATAGAGAGAGTGAACGTATAGAAATTGAGTGGATAGACAAGGAGAGTGAACAGTGATCCGTATAGCAATAGAGTATAAAGGAGGAATAGTAATCAGTGAACTTTACGCTACTTCGTATTTATTCACTTCCTTTATGATCACATGATCTACTTAATAATGGAATCGCCCATGTTGCTCACTGGCGATCTAGTTTCAAACCACAGTGTCGGCAACGACATTTACTCTCATACAACAAAATATATATGAATATTTTAACTTTATTTTCTTTTACGATTATGTCGGGATATAGGTGTACGCACGTGAGTGCGCGTGCATACCTATAAAATTGATCTGTACTTTGCTCGACCAAACTTCTAACCTGCTGTTTCCCTTTTCTATAGAAGTACATATAGAAGTTATATTTCTTTTTTTTTTTTTTTTTCTTAGGCCGCATTGTGTACCGTGACTGCAGCCGTAAAGACATGGGCATTGGTTGTATGAAGAAACAAAATACAAAAAACATGACAGTCCGTGTATGTGTAACAACGTGTGCAACGGATGGTTGCAATCGGGATTCTGCTGAAGCCCCAGAATTTCCAGCCAGTGGTCAGCAACTGGTTCACTTGGACACTGGATGGACATTTCTCTTGGTACTAATAATCATCATGATACTAATATCATCATGATACTAATAATCATCATCTACTGTAATTATTCTCTGAGCAACTATCCCTGGAATGATAAAAATCAATGTTTCTGTTTTCCAAAAATTCAGAAATGGACAAATAAAAAGATATCTTCCCAGGGAATTTCCATCAATAATAAAGTAAAAAGACTCTTTTCAAAAGAAAAAAAAAAGTAAAGATGGGTCTAAAATTAAATGGCTGAGTCTTTATGAAGATGAAGATGATTAATCCCTTGATTTTATTTTATTAGTTTGTCCACCAAACATCTAATAACTCTGGATTAGATTCAAATGAATCTAAAATCTCAACTCCAAATGAAAGAGAATTTGGATGAATTTTGCATCAATACAATGTTCCACATTTCAACCTTTATTTTTCTGACATAAATCTGTTATATCAGAAATGGGTAAGTCTTAAAAAAAATTCACCCAATGTGTCTTTAACAATTCAACTGGTTTAAATGTGAACCATTATTGAAAATCTTTTCCTTAACCAATAAATTCTCAGGATTTTTTCCAGTTATCTGCAATACAATCACCAAGGTTCAATATATTGAGAATATTTTAGATAGTGTAAGAATTGAATTGACTTAAAATATTTAAAAAATCAACTCTAGTCAAAACGCCATTTTGAAACAAGATATCAATTCAAAATGTTTCTTTCAAATCTATTTGGAGAAATATGAGTACATTTGGTTTCATATCTGCCATTAAACATTTTAATGGCAAGAAAATTTGAAAAAAATAACAAGACTAATTATGTGAACTGTAAAACCGTTCATAATTCTTTTACCTAATTTTGTTCAGATGATTAAACCAGTCTTGAGATTTGTTTTGACCACTCCAATATCCAGCCTCCATCTTGTTTAAACACAGGGATAAAGCACACTTTTCACACTCTTAATTTTATATCCAATTTACAGATTCATATTATTAACAGTCCTACTAAATGATTTCATTTATCATTAAAATTGTTACACAGAACCTTATCTGTATCAGGTTTTAAAGAGAAATGTCTCTGAACGTTACCATTTTTAATGTCTTAAACTATTAATTCCAGTAGGAAGTTCCATGAAATTCTTCTTATCCACATTTAATGATTAATATGACATTTTTTTAAATCTTATCAATAAATCTTCAATCAACTTGACTGCCATATGATTTTTTTTTTCTTTATCACTTCTATCTTAACCTTTCCTAAGAGATCTTTCTAATCATTGCTTCCAGATTCACATGCCACCCCCACCCCACTACTCACTTTTAGATAATCATGGTTGCAACTGATTTGACAAGATGTTTCAAGATTTGATAACATTAAAAAAATAATTTTTTGAGGTGACAAATATTCTGGAGTTTAAAATCAAAACTGCTTTCCTAAACTTTGTTTTTATTCCGCAGTTCAAAACAGACAAGCTTAAAGAAAAATTTATTTTCATTATACACAATTTCTATTAATTTTGTGCAATAAATAAACAGCGTTTTTTTATTTCCTTTAAAAAAAAATAAAAAGATGAACTGATATTTTTAAAGAGAAAATGTTTGTCAAGTTATTTTAAATTTTCTGACATTGTTAAAAACCTTTTGTGTTTGTTAGTTTCCATTAATAAACATTTGCAATTTCATAACTTGAGTTTTTTTTTTTTTTTTGGTTATTTCAGAAAGATAATCCTCAAGAATAAATTGATTCAATAATTCATCAATATGTACAAGTGTGTGTGTGTAATTTTATGTTTGCAACTGCAAGACAAAATGAGAGAAATCCATTTGTCACAAAGATTTGATAACAAAAATATCTATGAAAGGTGAAGTTTTATGTAAGCTTGAATATGTAACATTATGGAAGAGGGTCTTTAAAGAAAAAGTATTTTTGATTTTGAATGTTCCATATCACAAATATATTTGAAGATAAATTAAAAATTCTTAAATTTCAACTTGTGATTAATAGATATTTCAAAATATTTTAGTGGACCCATCTTAAAAACAAACATAAAGCAATGTTTTCTTCACAGAAAAACCTGAAGTTAATTTCACTTGATTTAAGGAACTGCATACAGATAACACAGACCATAATGACCAAACAATTTATATTTACTGAATTAATTTAGATAAATGCTACAAGAAATCAATCCTTGAGCTGATGTTAAGTTACTAGGTACACATTAACCTTGTTAGCTATAAAGCCAGCTGAAGATGAAAAATCTTGCCCATTTCAACTATTCTTAAATACAGTTTTTGGTAACCTTGGGTTGTCTATAATATGTTGGATTGTATTTATCATTTACCAACTCCTCACATGATTTTGGAAGATCAGAAGATGAATCTGAGACAGTTTATTTCATATTGTTCTAGAGATTTAAGAAATTAAAATATGAGAAACTTTAATGTTGAATAATCTCATTTCATTAAATTTTTGTTAGTAAAAAAAAAAAATTAAAAAAACAAAAAAAAAAAAACCCACATCAATCCAGACAGGTATGGAAGCTCTACTGGGTTTTAATGGCCAGTGCTGACAACACTGCTAGCATAGTACCCATCAAAAATTATAAAATGATTTACATAAGACCTTCAGAAATTTTCTAAGCCTCAGTTATGCATACAAAATAAATTAGTGTGGATTACATCTATAGAAGCACTTGCAATAATTCTCATTATGAGCAAGGAAAGTTATAGATTATTGTTTGATTTTATATTTTTACATAACAATGGCCTTTTGCATACAGTCTTGGATTTAACCAAACAATGTCCATTAAATGCAGTGATCTACAGAATTTACTTCTTTATGAAATGAGGGATTTATCAGATTTAAAGAAATACTGGATTTATGCCCCCCACCCCACACACACGCCAATTAATTTTTTTTTTTTTTTTAAATCAAGGTTTTACTGTTACTTTGGTTATTGAGCACCTTCATTATCATACTATTCAGTTTTCGGTAAAAATATGTCTCATTAATTGTACTTCTCCTCAGTTATCGAGCAAGGAAATCCATCCATTACAAACCTGTACCTTCCTGTCCACTTGCTGGTACATGACTTCCCCCTAGCGAAGTGCTCCCACACAAAGTATCACATGTGTACATGACTCAATCTGCCGTTGCCTCTCACTAAGTAAGCAGCTTCACTAGCATTACTATAAAAATTTTTTATAGTTTTCTTTTTAATTTAGTTTTACTATTAAATAAGCCACCATGTGTCTAAAGTTCTGAGTGTGTTTTGGGGGAAGTCATTGGGCTTGGATTTGAGTGGGGTGGGAGGTGTTAATGGAGGACCACAGAGAATAGCTGACCATTAAAGAACTCCAAGACCTTCAGCATAAGCAGCAACAGTGGCTTCAGAAGAGGAGGGAGGGGAGAACGTACCTTCTTCAGTGTTTAAGAACATTTGTTCAAAATAGAGTGAGGGGAAAATTCCTCTGAAGAATATCACCCTAACAAAGCTGTTGCAAGCCGTGTCATAAACATTAACAATATCTTGTCACATTTCAAGTAAATTTTAAAGCAGAGACAAAAACAAACTCTCTGAACAGGTTTTTTAGTGAGAGAGGGAAATCCAGTCAGAAATCAACTTACCTGAAATCTTTATGGAGGGGAATTCTCCGTCCAAACAAGAACACCTCTCCTCCCACCCTCATCGTCCCCTCCCATCCTCACCTTCCCTCCCACCCTCACCGTCTCCAACCACCCTCACCGTCTCCACTCACCCTCACCGTCCCCAAACCGTCTTACATATGCAAACAAGTCTTCAATAAAGATGAAGTTAAATGTTCATTTATTCTATTTATTTTTCATCTATATTTATTTTTTTTTGTTATCTGCATGTAAAACTAGTCATTCTGTAGAAAATGTACTTTTTGTTAATAATTTGAATTATTTATGGGAATATTACCTGGCTTTTTGTGCATTTTGGTTTTCAGTCGACTTTCTGGAACTAATTATGGCTGATAACTGTAGTTCCACTGTATAAGACAAATAAAAGTATTGCTACGATTTTATTAAATCAGTGATTTAAATTGAGGAAATAATAATACATTCTTTCAATCTTAAAATATTATCATATCCCTTCAGGTTGCATATGATTATAATAATATTTTCCACAACTTCCTATCTTTAAAATTATCAGTTTCAAAATAATTCAATATTGAGGTGACATGAGATTTCTTTGGTATTTTAGTATCCATTACTTTAGTAGTCATCAATCTGTAATGGCCAAATTATTAGTTGTTACAGAAACATTAATATTCAACCAATCATATATGGTCATTTATTTTAAACATTAATGTTATACTTCCTCTTTTTCAATCTAAGAATTGTTTTACTCTAGGATTTCAGGAGGCTTAAAATTCAAAAACTTTCAAATTTACTGAGATCATAAATTTACCAAAATCATTTAGGTAAGGTTGATACAATTCCAGCGTTATTGTTCAAGATCGTAAAGAATAAAGACAATTTAAATAGAATTTTCAAATGACATGAAAAACTTCTTTGAAGTTTTATACTCAACCAGAAAAGTGATTTAATCATAACTTTTGCTGGTTTGACAATCTTGTTTAATCTTTAATCTTCTATCAGAATGACAATCTTCAGTGTTGACTGATTGTCAGCAAAGTTAAATTGACCTATGAATCCATTCACCTTCAGAGAATGAAGCTTTAAGTATTTTCTTCTTTTACATGTTAGGCTGTTGCAAGAAGACCTAATTTTACTGTAGTCCAGTTCTGTCATTTTGTGGGGATTTTCAAATGTCTTTAGGTTTTGAAAGAGGTCTTTAATCATAAAAACATCAGTCCCTGAAGACCACCCTAAAAAGCTACACAATGGCAATCCATCTATTCCAAACACTTGTCTGCTAAGTCATGCTAAGTATTTATCATTTCTTCAAAAATAAACACATAACAAATTTGACAGAAGCTTACCACAAGGAATTTAAGAAACTGCTATTACTTAAAAAGTGGATTTGACTAATTTACAAAATTTTATTACTAAATTTAATCCAGCTGTAAGGTCATCATGACTTAGCAGCAAATATTTCTTCAACCTCTACCCTGAAGCTATCAATTTTTCTTCTGACATCTCAACCCATGCACTCTTGTCAAGAGTTTTGAATATAAAAAGCGGACAAGTACATTTCCCAATGAAGGCAACATTGTGATTGTAATCTGTGGCCATTTTCACAAATATTATAATTATCTCACTTTTTTTTTTGTTTTAATCATTTCATTCCAAGTAAGGCAATAAAGCCACTAAGATGCAAGGAATTACTGAGGAGAGAGGACAATAAATGAAGAGGAGTTTTGAAGATCATAGCTGACAAGAAGCTGGGAGGTTACACAAGCAAGAAGTACAAGACAAGAAACTATTAGAATTGAACTTATGATTAGATTTAGTCAAATGATGAGACCTCCCTGCCAATCTAGTAACAGTAGCAGCAGTTAAGTACCATACATGATACATGCTTGGATGATCATGTACTTTTCAATACATGACTGACAAGGCAGATTTTTTCACGCAATAGGTTGATATTTCTTTCTGCAGTAGACTGGTTGCCGACCAAGGCTAAAGAATCCAGTCTGTCCTGCTATTCAACCCATAGCTAGGAGGAGAAGAGATGGATTCATACCTTTCCCAAAGGTATTTGTCTGTAAATGACTGGAATTCAATCTAGTGCTGTGCTTAAATTCATGAACTTGAGATATCAGAGAAGAAGGCTCATCAGAACAATTATCATGAATTTATATTTATAGAAAAGGCACAGGGAGGCTACATTAAAGCCTTGGGAAAGTGACTGAAGCCAAGATGTCAGGTTAGGAGTAATATTTCATATTTTATTTTTAATTTTGTCAAGAAACTAGATACAAATCAGAAGTACCAGACCAGAAAATAGTAGACTTATGAAGACATGATAGATTCTGATGAGAAAAATTGCCTAAAATGATACTGAGAACCAACTTTCCTAGCAACTGATTCAATATAGTTGTTTGACTTCATATCAGCAGAAGACATTTCACTGAGAAGGTGCAATGAGTTACTCTCCTGGTGGTTAGCATCAGCCATGCTGAGAGAAGGCCAAAAAGATTCTCTAAGACAATTAAGAGAACATTTTTTTTTGGAGGTGTTGAAATTAAGAAGCCATTTATTACCCCAGTTAACAATAAATTGAAGGTTATTTTTAAGATTAACTGCTAATTTGACCATATTGAACCAATCGGATTTACCATTAAGGCAGGAGTAAATAGCAGTCATCAGCATAGATACCAAGTTGAGAACTGATAACATCAGGAAGGTCATTGATGAAATTTAAAAACAATGTAGGTCCAAGGATAGAGATCTAGGAGACACCTGCATTAATGCAAAAAGATCTAGAAAAGAGGTCGTCCAAGAAAACTTTCAATTTACCATTTGATAAGAAATATTGAATCAAATCAAAATTTAGCCAGAAACATCATAACACTTCAACTTGTGAAGAAGACCAGCATGCCAAACTTCAAGATATCTAAAGTAACAACTTGAGATTCACTATTCTTGACATATTCTTTCAGGAATAACTATTAACATATCAACAGTTGACCTTGAGAACCACAATTCATATTGTTTAAAAGAAGACATTAAGAGGTGAAATGTTTAACCAATTCGAAGTTGATTAGAGAATCTAGTACTTTACCAACAAAAAGTAGTAGGCTATAGGCTGATAGAAGATTCAGCTGAGTTCTTTAGTTTGAGACAGGAATGATAGAAGAGGATTTCCAACAAGCAGGGAAGCAAGATGCAGTAAGACATTTATTGTAGAGTTTTGCAAAAACAGGAGACATTTCAAGAGCACATTTCTTCTGGACTATTGCAAGGTTATCATCAGATTTGCATATTTTGTAGGAATCAAATTTAGAGATGATAGTAGAAACCATGAACAAAGTTCACTATTTAGATTATTCGGACTTTTGTCCGCATCTTTGTCGCCATATTTATTACATTTCAGACATTGTACGCTTCGGCCTTCTTCAGGTGGTTGGAATGTTGAACTGAACCCTTTACTTCGCTCACTGGAGTAGACTGTTCTAGTTCCACGTGCCATCTCTAATGGATGTCAGTTATCAGTTATCTCCTGTTAATTCCCCTCTGCAAGTTCTCCACTGCCTTAATCGGGTATTGAACTCACACTCTTTAGATCCTGTCACTGGATCTGACCAATGCCTTTATCCACTGTGCCAGGCAGTGGAGAACTTGCAGAGGGGAATTTAGAGGAGATAATTGATAACTGTCATCCATTAGACATGGTACGTGGAACTAG
Organism: Acanthosepion pharaonis; assembly: GCA_903632075.3. Classification (NCBI taxonomy): domain Eukaryota; kingdom Metazoa; phylum Mollusca; class Cephalopoda; order Sepiida; family Sepiidae; genus Acanthosepion; species Acanthosepion pharaonis. Next base: position 3,413,138 of record CAHIKZ030001046.1, read on the forward strand.
AACAGTCTACCCCAGTGAGCGAAATAAAGGGTTCAGTTCGACATTCCAACCACCTGAAGATGACCAGAGCATATAACAGCTGAAATGTTGTAATAAATATGGTGACAAAGATGAGGCCAATAGTCTGAATAATGTAAATAGTGTACATAATACCTCATCTCAGAAATATAGACAGATACTGAAGGATCTGAAATGTTGTAATAAATATGCCGACAAAGATGAGGACAATAGTCCGACTAATGTAAATAGTGTACATAATACCTCATCTCAGAAATATAGACAAATAATGGACAAACTTATATGCATAACACATATCAGAGACTCAGTTATAAGTAGAAAGTCAGGAAAAAATACTCCAGATGAGTCAAGACTAGAATTGGAAGAGTATTTACAAGCAAAGCATTCTGCTTTATCAGCAGAATAACTCAAATTTAATGAATAGAGAGGAGATTGAGGACTTATCCTTATTTAGCACATACTATTACAGAGCTACCAGTAGTCATACTATTACGGAGCTACCAGTAGTCATGTGAACCAAACCCGAGGCGATGTGGTGCTTCATTCTTTCAGCAAACAAAACTTAACCTCATTGAGGACATGTTTTGCAATTATTACAAGCGGATACAATGAATGGACCTTCTAGTCAGTTCTGTACTGATGTTTAGACAAAACAATATTCAGTAGAAATTAATAAATTTGGAGCTCCACTTAAAATAGTCACAAGTACTGAAAGAAAACCTTTACAGAAACATTAATACAATTTTTACATTGTTGAAAGTTTCTACAACAATAAAAAGTTCATCTTTTACTTAACACAAGTAAACTTACTATGAACACTTTTTATTTAGTAAAAAGACTTCAGCAGAGAAGGTCCATTCATATTTTTCCATCATTGTTGTTTTCAATTATAAAACTATACAAAAAATGGAATAACCATGAGAAATTGTCACCAATGGCATACTGTTTATTACAGTAGATTAAATTAACTACAAAAAAGTTAATTTTTATTTAGTCAATTTACTACAGAGAGAGAATTATATAAACTGTTTTTTGAGAATGTCTTGTAGAAAAATTAAATTATAGTTTATACTTAAACTTCAATAAATATTTTATTTGGCACAATATAGAATTTTGGTGATTTCTTCCTGGAAGTGTAATTGGAAAATGAATCCTGATTAATGATTTAGATGAAAAGAAAAATTAAACATTTTAAGTTTTCATTGAAAATCTTTTTTGGGATTCAAATCTCACGGAAAAATGCAATGTGTAAATTTTTTCATAAATAAAAAAGTAACTGTTGAAAATCAAAAACAGAAATCCAAAATTGCTTGAGCAAATTAAAAACTGTTATGTAAACAATACTTAACTGATCTCTTCTTATCTCTGTTATACTTTCCATGACTTCACAGCCACAAAATACAAAAAAAAAAAAAAAAAAAATCAAAAAGGTCATAGCATTCATAATTATGATTATCAATCATTATCTATGTCTGAAGACACACTAATTCCAATTTGATTGTTTTAAAACATGTGAGATTAGAATAATCATTGGATTATCTTTGTGGATTACTAGCAGATAATGTTGGATTTGTTATTAGTCATAAAAATAAATTTGGAAGTAAAATAAAAAGGAGGAACAGCAGATGTGTAGTTTTTACCAGAATAACAAAAATTAAATATTTTTCATGTGTGTTACCACATCTACAGGCCTTACAAAATTGAGAAAAAAATAAAATTAACTTTTATGACTTAATTTATAAATACAATTTATAAGAAAAGCTCAACAAATATTAGTAATGGTTGTACATTTGCAAGTTGAGAAGAAAAAAAAATTAAAGTATTATGTATTTCAAAACATTCAATATTACTTTTTAAAATAGATTTGCTGGAACTGCAGAAAATATTATTTGCATGCTGGACCGATATTATGACAAAAGTTATTCCACTAGCCAAATTCTTTTGTATGTATAGAGGTGGGGGGGGGATTCTAATTCCTAACTGAAAAATACACGGAAACAATATTTTCTTTCCTCCAAAACTTTATATAAAAAAGTATGAAGACCCCCCCAACATGTTACAACAATGGAAATTGTGAACAAAGAAAGAACTTTCAAAGTCAACAATGCTTCTTTCAGCTTCAATAACAACACTGAAACAGCACATATGTGTCTATATATGTATATATATATATATATATATATATATATATATATATATATATATAGTTTTTTATTTATTTATTCTTACACAATGGTTTCTTCCAAGTCCTCATCTTCTAGATCTGCATCATATGTGTCATCAAGATGATCTTCCTCATCCAACAAGAAAAAGTGGTGCTGCTCCTCAAAATTATCGAGATCAACAACTCCATCAAGACCTGGCTCGACATTATCAAGCCAATTCTGGACACGCTGGAGGCAATCTTCTTCGTATGCTTGCTCTTCTGTTAAGGAGGTGGAATGTCTGCGGTCTCGCAATGCTGGTAGCAGCATCTGCCAGTGGGTAGGAAAGTTGGGAGCTGAAGCCGGAGAACGCAAAGCAACACGATCAATTGCTGCAGCCGATTCGAGATCAGAAATGCTTTCATTTGTATTTCCTGGTGTCAAAGGGATAATGATATGATGAGTTGGCGGTAGCAAACGATGCATTGACTCTGTGCTACAAACTTTGTCACCAATATTGGTGTTGGTAGCATGCGGAGAGGTAAGTGGCTCGTACTCAGCACTGTTGTGGCTTTCCCATGGAGGGGGTAAAGAAATAGATTCAGGCTCAACTTCAGCAGCAAGTGGAGGGGGCAACAGTCTGCCTGCAGTGGTTACAGAAGTGGAATCTTTCTCCTTTACTTCCACCTCTTCTGGTTTTTTCTCAGCAGGAAATACCGAGAAAATCGACGGCCGGGATACGGTGTTCTGGACAAGAGTCAGGGTATCCTCAGGTGACATGTACGGAGAGCCAGAATCTCTCAAGCGGTGATACAAGAGGTTGTTGATCCAAGATGGAGCCTCGGCAGCTTGAGGTTCATCTTCAACAACATTCAATGACATGGCTGCAAAGATTGGCTCCCTTGTTGATTGACGCTTCCATGGCAACGTAGTTTCAGCCAGAGTCTGTTCAGTTTCAATCACCTCAGCTTCTGCAATAGGGGCTTTAGCAATATCCAAATGGCACTTCCATGGCAAAGTCTTTTCAGCAATTGTCTCCTCGACTTGAAGACGAGGTGGAGAAGTATGTGTCTCATCTACAAAAAAACAAAACTCAAATCTTAATTAACAACCAATTTTGTTTAAATAGATTTTTAAAATTGTCCTTCATTGAAAAAAAAACAAAAAGAAAAATCAGGAGTTTGAAGCATGTGTTTACTTAAAATTTAAATTAAAAATACAGTTTAACTAAATAATTAATTTCTTACTGATTTTAGAAAATGGTGACATTTCCAAATATAATGGTTGCTGCATTGGTTGGTACTTAACATCTTGCAATTTGCTTTTAAGCTTATTACAGGTTGAGAGATATGCAAATTTGGTCCACAACTTTGAAATATTGCAACTAAATTATTTCTTTTTCACCAATTTTATCCCACTTAAAATCTCATTCTTCAAACAATTAAAAAAATTTAATTAAAATTAAATGTGCTTTTAATTTTAAAAAAATTAAAAGCACATTTCATAATCAATTAAGTGAGGATATACTTCAATCTGTCAATAATTTTACTGGCTAAACATGATAGAAAATTAAGAAAAAGATCTACATTAGTTATTTAAGACATAAAATACAAGTGACACTTGATGCAACTTTTAATTCTACTTGTCATTTTGAAAGGATATTTCTGCTTTCAATAATCAAGTAATAAAAACAAACTGACGTGAGTATTTACTTAAATTATACCAATTATACCAATTGCAAATAAAGAAATAGAAAACGTTTTGCTTTCTTCTTTCTTTTTTAACTAGTCAAAGGTCAACTAAAATTGTTCCCAAATTATCCAACTGTGGTTATCATTATTTTTAATATTTCTAAAGATATGTTTATTTTAAAAACTAATAAAATGGCCATCATTTTTTTTTAATTGATTTTATTAAAAAAAAAATTTAATAATAAATTTAGAATTTTTTAATCTAGTGTAACAGAGTGTAAACTTTTAAAGATATTAAAAAAAAACAGTTTAACGTGATAAATTCTAACCAAATCTTTTTAAATTTCTTACAATCTAATAATCTTTTATTGCCTTTTAAATTAGGCTTAAGTTTAATATCAGATGTAGAGAAAAGTAATATTATGTTTTTAGATGAAAGTTTAGTAGCAACTGACAAACTAGTTTTACCAGTATCAAAGTTTATGGTTAGACCTAAATTTGCATTTGCAAACTGGTTGTAATTTTGGTTTTATTCGGTAACTTCAGTAAATTCACAAATGAGATAGAATTTAAATGATGTCGTATTCAACACTGCATGCTGTCTGAATTTCATAAAAGCAATCAATGATATAAGAAGTAAAAAAAAAATATGTTAATGCAGAAATGATAATGTTATTAGTGCCACAGATGAATGTCCTTCAAGATGCCAAAGCCTTAAGAATGACTCATTAAAAAAGCAAGAGTTGTAAACAAATCCCCTACATGAAAATATCAGAAAAGTCTTAAAGAGATATTCCAAAAGATATTTTAATTTGAACCAACAACTGAGAATAACTTTAACAATTTGGCTCATCAGGAATACAACAAAAATTTTCCTTTACAAGATTAAGAGCTGAGATAAAAAATGAATAGGTTTTTTCATGTCAACAATAAATGAAATCCTAAAACTAGAGGTAGACCTCAGCAGCAATAACTACAATGGATAGCACACACGTAACTTGAAGAGAGAATAATTACATGATCAAGATTCTAACATTCCACACTACTTCAAACAAAAGGTTTGGAAGGAAACTCCCATCAGTACAGGAAAGAGTGATAACAGATACCTGACTTGAGATACCTATTTTCTTGAAAAATTGTTTTAAGAGTAAGATTTTATAAATTTTAACCAAACACAGCACTGGTTGCCTGGTCAATGACTGTCAAATGTTTCCTTATAAGGAGACAACTAATATTAACATTACCATTTTCCAGGCAGTACAAGAAGAAGTAGGAGTGTGCCAATTTTTGTTACTAATCTTATAAGCACACATAAGATTCCCTCCTTAAACACAGCCTTATGCGACATTCTGTTTGAGTGGGTGGGTGTATATCCTCTTTTTGCAAGTAACCCTAACCATACATGGTTGGGGTTGATTTAAAGAACAATATGCACGGCTCAAAGGAGCCATACACACAAGCAGCACCTCTCCTACTGCACCAAGAGTCAATTCCTGATACCTGAGGTTACTCAATAAGTAAGTACTAAAGAAGCTGTGTGTGTGTGTGTGTGCATATATATATATATATATATATATATATATATTATAAATTAATTGATTTAAAATATGGTTTTTTCGCTACACAGTTCTAACCATGTTTCAAAAATGGAAACTAAAAGCCCCGAATTTGATTTTGTAATTAAATTAAAGACATTAGTTCCATTTCATCCTCCAGGATTGGTTAGAACTGTGTAACGAAAAAAACCATATTTTAAATTAGGTATGTCCATTAGGTCACGTAAAAAATCGGCATATCACGATTAAAAATGACTCATAAATCAACGAAAACAAAGTTTTGTTTATGTTATGTTTATGTTGTTATGAAGAGGAAAGACCAAAGTATTTTAAAAATATTTTTGAAATTTTTACTCCTTTCTAGCACGTAGAAAATTTTGCTTAAAAATTATGTTTTTTTTACGACAATGGCGACAGTACTAAAAAAGGTTTGTTTTATTTTGCGCTTTTCCATGGAAAACACACGTTAATTAGGAAAATTCTTGCAAAAATCAAATAATTGTTGGATTTTAATGAAATTTTCAGGACTTATTCAGAAATGAATGAAATCTTTTTGGAATTTTTTTTTCAAAAATCTTGTTAAAAGAGATTTTTTTAAAACATGTTTCCACCCACTTACATATTTTCAAGAAATTTCAAGAAATTAAATACGCACGCCGGGATTTTTTTATTAGTTATAAACAGGAATGTTTGTAGAAAGTAAATCACCAGTTTTTTTGTAAAACATTTAATTCTTTTTATAGAAAATCAAATTTGAATTGTAAAAAAAAAATGTAAAAAAAGTATGACATTTAATTAATTAGAAAAGCTTACACCTGTTTTTGTAGATACGTTATATTAAGGACATTATTTTGTGAAGAAATAAAATTTTTCGATGAATAATGTATTTTTGCAAATTTTTTCCACATTTTAAAAATTTTTCATTAACGTCTTAAATACTTCAAAAATCTTTTAAAATTCTTTATTTCTTTCACCCAAATAATGCAATGATAACGTTAATGAAAATGTAAATTTACAAATCGAACTTTGAAAAAGCACATAACAGTCGTTTACACACAAATATTTTAAAAAATAATTTTAAAAATAAATTTTTATTGAAAAACGTTCATAATTTCTATGTATGGAAATGTATACGCGACATAATCCTTAAAAAGGTCACGTGATTTGTGTCGTCTGGCACCGCAGTTATTTCACTCCTCTGTCCAGTTCAGATACACATCGTTAACGTGTTTGCAGAAATTAATAAAAAAAGTTTAAAGAATTATCTAAATAATAAAAAAAAAGTTTAAAGAATTATCTAAATAATAAAAAAAAAGTTTAAAGAATTATCTAAATAATAATAAAAAAAAAGTTTAAAGATTTATCTAAATAATAATAAAAAAAAGTTTAAAGAATTATCTAAATAATAATAAAAAAAAGTTTAAAGAATTATCTAAATAATAGTAAAAAAAAAGTTTAAAGAATTATCTAAATAATTAAAAAAAAAGTTTAAAGAATTATCTAAATTATAAAAAAAAGTTTAAAGAATTATCTAAATAATAAAAAAAGTTTAAAGAATTATCTAATTTTATTGCCATTATTATAGAGTTTTGTCCCTTTATTCTAATGAAACTAAAAGCGTTCACTCAGATTTTTAATAATTTTCATTGGGGCCATCCGTAGTAGCTGTCGTCACTCGTCACTCAACACGTAGATCAAATATTGGATAAAAACACCAGTACCAATCGTTAATAATTGGTTGTACTACTTTTTTTATGCTAGAAGTAATAATTCTTTTAAATCAGATTAATTTAACATTAAATTTTCTAATTTTACTAAAATAACGTGTCAGAAACTTTGTTAAATATTTTTAAAATCGATAAATTTGTGTTTGTTTACAAATTTCTTAAAATTAAGAAAATGGCGGGATTTTTAAGAAAATTTAAAATTCAATACTAAATTTGACATTCAATGTATATAGTTTCTATCTGAAATACACCAGAATTATTTACTTAATGGAAATAATAAATTTAATGATTAAACTTTCAATTAAAGCTAAAATGAAATCTTAAAGCATGTTTTTCATTTTTTTAAAATTTATTTTAAAGTTAGGTATCGAAAAAAAAGTGGAGGTCCCTATTTTAAATCAATTAATTTATAATATTAATGCTCTGTAAATTTACATTGAGCACTATTTTGTAAAAATAAAAATATCTATAAGAACACCGGATTATATATTTTACTGTTCTTTCTTTTTATTTATATATATATATATTTATATATATATATATATATATATATATATTGGCAAGTTATAAAAAAAAACCTTTTACCCACCAAGCCATGGAAGTCTGTAATGGAAGTCATGGGAATCTTCAGCATCCTCTGTGTTATCCTTAAGACCAGCAGTCTCAACTTCTGAAGAAAAAGTAACAGCATCTTTAAATAATGAGAATCTTGCAGTAAGATGATTATGTGTATGATTACCACCTATTCGAAATTACCTTGCATTAAAGTAGTTAAAGGGAAACAATTCGAATATCTCCTTAATATTATTATGTCATTACCCAATTATGTCCCCTGATTCATTTTTTTTTATTTTAAGATAAGACTATTGAGACAAAAAAATTTTATTTTTTTAGGTAAGTGTAACCAATTCTACATTAATTATAAAACATCTTTAATGGGAAATTGAAAGTTTTAAATTGGCAATTATTTAAAACCATACTAATGTTCCATAGAGTGTAAGAAGTAAAGTAAATTGGCTTTAATCACACAGCAATTATAAATTTTAATATAACATTGTTTTGAATTATACAACTCAGAATACCCTCTTAATTATGTCCAACAGCAAAGTTAAACTAATCACCTGAATAAAATATTACAATCCCCGGACTTTGCCCATTCACAGTAGCCTTTCTTTGATTGTCTTATTAAGTCAAATCATCAGATGAGTGCCTATTTGATCTTTAAAAATTCCAAAGTTTTCAGACATTGCAGGAATGTCTATTTACAATGTTCAGTGATTGTTCTTAGAAAATTATTCATGAAGTTTTGTAGTGCTTGGATTAAATGGTGCTTCCTTTCAACAATTGACTTTGGAAATCCAACATGGGTAAGTTTATATGGTTAATAACAAATAGAAAGAGAGTAAGAAAAAAAAATTATGAATATAAATTCTCCATTTTCTCTCATTTCTCTAATAGTCTTATCTCTTTAAGATTTTTGAAAATTCCATTGAAATAACAATATTTTCAAAAGATTTGTCATTATTCAGCCATTTGCATATTTTATGTTAATGTTTCTAATTGTGTTTCTCTTTACTAAAATATAAACACTGCGTATAATCAATAACTTTAACACTTCTATTGCAGTGGATGTACTTATATAGCTTTACAAAACTTACATAGTGTGTATATATATATATATATATATATATATATATATATTCAAGACACCATGAAATTTAGGCCTCTAGTGTTTGTATTATAAAACAACTAGCACTTACTGATAATTCTAAACCAATGTAGACATATCATAGCATACAATATAACTTGTTTTGTGATGTCTTAACATATATGCCTAAACAAGATTTTAAAAAGCACTTGTTCCACTCTGTACTGCAGTTCAAAGTTCTACTAATGAATTTAATACTTGTAAAGAATACAGCTTAAAATGAAATTAAGGTTGTTTCAAAGTTTCTTGATTAACTGAATGAAAAAATAATTTTCTAACTGCATAAAAAAGACTTGCAATGCAAGAAAAAAAATTCTTAAGATCCTTATAATTCTTTATAATTATTAAATTAAAAAAATATATTATTATAATAATTAAAGTGTTCCTTTTTATTACTTTTATATAAGTGGCTTTGTAATGATCCTTTTTATCATTTTTATATAAGCTAAAATTTAGTAATTATTTAGTATTTAGTAATAATGAAAATATAAATTAACAATAGATTGATTATTGTGTTCTTGATTTTTACATCAAGTCACATAACACTTAGTATTAACTTAGCACAGACTGCTTAGTATAGAATAAATTTTAATTTTGTTATTCACATTAAAAAAATATTTATTTATTGATCATAATTCTCCATTGATCTTAAAGATTTGTTAAAGTTTCACATTATGGTGCTAGAGTGAAGATGCTAACAATAAAATAAAGACAAAATGCTTCTTTTTTTTTTGTAAGGCTGAATGGATAGAATAAAAAGAAAAACAAGATTTCATCCGACTAAATGTTCTTAAAGAGATTTCCAAAACTATTAATATTTCTAAAAGCATAAAATTCAAAATGAAAAATTTTGAAAGTTATCACTAAATTAATATGACTTTAAATAAAGAATGCTTGAAAATAGTAAGAAATATAAAAATCAATTCTACTCACCTGCGACCTGCTCCAGATTATCCCCCTCCTCATCAGAACCAGAGACATCACGTTGCTGCTTCGGAGTAGTGAGGAGGTACCTGCTGGAGGGATCATCAATTTCTTCATTAATATTCTTTAGGTAACCCTCCACTTCACATTTTTTCCATTGATCAAGGCAAGCTAACTTTTGACCATCTTCTTCTCTATTTTTCCTTGATGGGCGGTTTGAACATAACTTCTCCAGTTGCATACATAATTCTTGATGAAAAACTGCATAATTTGATTGCCTAGAGCTAGGGTTTTTCTTGTTGAGTTTTGACCACTGAAAAATAACATGACAATATATTCTATTGAAAATATTAGAAAAGAGAATCATAAAAGAATTTCCTTTGACAAACTTATTTGCATTAAATGCACAAAATATTTTTTATGCATATAATTTAAATCATCTCACAGTATTTTAATCATACATATTATATTTGAACTATAAAAAATTAGGAATTTAAAAATTAAAGATAAAGGTGTTCAAAGTCATTAAATAACTTTCCTACTAATGATACAATTCAAGTAAAACATCAATATTAAGTACCTGAGTAAAATGAGGAAAACATTTTTTATCATTTAATATCACTAATATAAATAGTATGAGAAAATATTAGTGCTTAGAAATAGTATGAAATCAAGTAGAATTTTTGTTATATTAAAAACATTTATGATCAGATTATCTCTCATTTAAAATGTAACCATGAAAGTGAATACTTTTCCTTCATTGAAATAATCTTATTGACCTACACACAAAGGACAGAATTAAGTTAATCTGTTAGAAAATCTATAACAAAGACTCATGTTTGATCCAAAATGAATGACAGCTAAGAGGATATATGTTCCTAGAAGTTTCCAGAATTACTAAACACTAAAATTATTAATAGAATTTTCAAAGATAACAAACATGATTTTTTTTTTTAATTAGATAAACATGAAAATTTGCTTCAGCTATTTAGTTAAGGTTTTATTTTTATATTTCCAGAAAAAAACATTAAGTAAATACAGCAAACAACAATTTTGTTAAATCCATGATTCCATATGCTCAGGTATGGTTTCCTTAATACATTTACACATTTTTAAATAAAAATTAAGATGAAATTTTCTATAAAAAGCACTGCACGAATCTTTTGTAAATTAAAATGGAAATTAAAATTTATTGTGTTAATAATAAATCAAGACACTTGGATGTTAAAGTTAAGTGAAAATAATTACAAGAATACAAAATTTACACTTTAACAGACAATAAATGCTAATATTGTAATCAAAACATTAAATGCTAATATTGTAATCAAAATATAAATTGCTAATATTGTAATCAAAATATTAAAGAATATTTATGTACAAAAAATACTGTAAATTAACACAATTTCAAATAATTTTAATCAATTTAAGTATTTGGATTAACCATAAAGTCTAAGCTGACTAAAAGCACAGAATATTGAAAACTGAAATCACTTTTTAAGGCCACTTATAGCAAAATTATTTCCATGATGTAACCATTCTAAAGAGACAAACACATAGCAAGCATTTCCCTGATAAGTTTTAGAAAAACTGGACAAAATGCAAAAATATAGCCATGTACACATTTATTGGTGAACACAAATTCAATTTTACAAATCATTTTTGTTAAATATCAAGAAAGCTTTCAGGTAGGAGATAAAAATGAAACTATTGAGCAATAAGAAAATGACAAAATCTTTTGAGTTTTAAAGTCATCACATCAGATAAAAGGTTGTTGAATAGCTTTCAAGAAAACAAATAAAGAAAAAAGGCAGAAAATAATTAGGTTTTATGTGAAGTGGGAACATCAGAAATTAACTTTATAAAAGAATAACTTGTCAATACAAAAACAAAAATAGAGAAACAAATCTTTAAGTCAAAGATGTGTTTTCCTATAACTTATATAAATTTATTTATTCATTTTTTGCCATTTAAATCTTGAAATATTCAAACTCCTTGAAGAATTAAAATGAAAACTATTTTATGTAAATATTTTTCTAACAGTTGTTTTTGTTATGCCAAATAAAATAGAAACTAATCCTGAAGAATGGTGATCATAAAAATATAGAACTTATTTAGTTATCAACTTTTATAAAAGGATTCAATTTCAGATTTTACAAGATGATTACAAAAAAAAGTTCAAATAAAATTTCCTTTACAAATATTTTTTTTTTACAAAAATAGTTCATTATTTGGCACAAAATACCATTTAAAATTCTACACATAATTCTAGTTTCTCTTCCAAAGTTGATTTTTTATTTTTTCATTTTCATAGTGAAAGCTTACAAAAAACAAAAATACATTTTTTTGATTTATGCATAAACCAATTCTGTTATTCACTTAAAAACAAATTCAAAATATCAATAAGCATTTTTTAAACAAAATTATTTACAATCTCACAACTTTTTAATAATTACTCAGAAGCCATAAACGGAATGCATTTTAGTATTTTGGCAAATTAGTTGCCATCAATTTTCATCAAAATTTAAGAGTAAAACCATATTTTGAAAACATTAAAATAATATCACCAACAGTATTTTTAGAGTCATTTATATCTCAATAATAAACAATCACTTATTTGTTGTTAAAATATTACAAAACTCCAATTTTAAGAAAATCAGTTTTCCAACATTAGTAAATTTATGTATTTTTGACTAATCCATAAAGATAGAACACATTAAATCTATACTGAAAAGAGATTTATTAGCAGAAATAAAATTTAAAATATTAAAATAATGTAAATATTTAAAATTCACCACTTAACTAAAAAATGTAGAGTTAAAATTAAATAAGATTTTTTTTTTATACACACACACACATTTATATACAATAGAGAGATGCGCTAAACAAGCCATTTCACAGAAACATATCTGCACAATAGCAGAATTTTAATAAAAAAAAGTTAGAATAAATTTTTCTGTAATTCTTATTTATTCTTTAGAAATTACATACTTCTTAAAGAAAGGTTTTCAAAGGAACATAGGGCAGTTGCTAGAGATGATGATGATGATGATTTTGTTTTTAAATATTTTTAAGAACATCTTTCATTTAAATTTTCAAACAATTTTATGTTCTGCTGAAGAGGCAGAAAACTTCCAGTGACCCTGACTTAATACTGAAAACCAAGGATAATACTGATTGAAAGGGAATCAATAAAAAGTGTAAAGTTGTGACGGCGATTGATTTCATGCAAACACTTTCAAGCTATAAGAAGAATTGAGGAAAACATTTTGAATAAATGCATACAAGAAACAAATAATAATTAGAATAAAATCTCTTTAGAGTTTATGAAGTAAAAAGATATTGACTGATGATAAAGACAGCAATAAAAAAAAAAGGCTGTACATATATAACAAAAAGTAAAGCAGGTGAACTTAATGTTACACTTTTTTATTTTTTGCTGTTAGATTTTGAAGCAGGAAAAAACTATTCATAAAATAAGTAAACATCTCACCCAAGTTGGACAGACACAATAGAAGGGACCAGCTGAGCACATGGAAAAGGGTTAACTAAATTCAGAACATCCAAGCCAATGTATAATCTCTACAGATGTAGTGTCTGGTTGGATATGTATTAGCGATCTAAATGATATACAACTTGAGGAGAGACAAATTCAGTCAGTCTACCTGCAGCAACAGAAGATGTGCAATAAAGCAGCAGCAATCACTTATTGAACAGAATTATATCATTAACCGCATCTCATAGTAAAAAAAAAAAAAGAAGAAAAAAACTGATGGAGAAAAGTCAGCCAGAAGCTATAATTTACGAATACCGTTTATTTAATGATGTAGAATGAGAAATCAAAAGAAATGAAAAATTCAATCAATTATTGAATAAGAAAAAGTGACAATTATAATAAACATATTTAGAAAATCCATCTTTATGAATATGGGCCAAATTCTAAATAAAGAATTGCGACAATGACTAAAAAAGTGATTTAAAAATCAATTGAATAAGGCAAAATGAAAATAAATTGGCAAATTTGCTTTTTATCGCCAACACTAAATATCTCTTAAAATTTTCCCAAATTTTACTGGTCTTGTTTAACTACATTCAGTGCGGAACATTTTGTGTGAAAAGAATTAATTAAGAGCCTTTTTACTGCTCTTAACCGAACTTACATGTCTAAAATTACTCCACATTTAAGTTATGCCATAAAGCGATGACAAGTGTTGTTTTTTTTTTCAAATGTTGTTTTTTTTTTTTATAGTAAATCTTTCTTTTTAAATAAAAAAAAATTAAATAATAAAATAAATCTTTTCTTTTACATTAAAAATAAAACAAATAATAATTAATGCGCTTTGGAAAGAGCATGATTTTTTATTTACAAAATAAAAAAATGCTAGGAAGGAATATTTCTTTTTATTTTGTAAATAATCATGCTCTTTTCAAAGTTCATGCAAACTTTGCACATTAATTATTATTTGTTTTATTTTTAATGTAAAAGAAAAGCTTTATTTATTATTTAATTTTTTTTTTTTAAAAAGAAAGATTTATTATAAAAAAAAAACAATATTTGAAAAAAAGAAACAACACTTGTCATCGCTTTACAACATAACATAAATGCAGAGTAATTTTAGTCGTGTAAGTTCGGTTAAGAGCAGTAAAAAGGCTCTTAATTAAGTCTCCGCAAGCAAAATGTACCGCACTGAATGTAGTTAAACAAGGCCAGTAATGACTGACAGCTGAACGCGACTGAGTTCGAACTTTTATTGTCGATAACTACAAATTTGTAGGTTTCTTCATAAGTTAATTGTTAATTCGAGTTCAGCATGTACATTTACACAGAATTATGACAATTTGGGAAAATTTTAAGAGATATTTAACGCGGGCGTTAAAAAGCAAATTTGCCAATAAATTTAGCAAAGCAAGTAGGAAATATTTGGTTATTAATCAGCATAATAGTAAGAAATAGTTCATGAAAAAATTTGCTTTATTATTTGCTTTGCTATTCACACTAGTATGCTTATCTTGGTTCTCATAGTGACATTTCAGTCTTTGTACCCTCCCACCTTCTTTAGGTGTCTGCCTTTGAACTCACTAACCTTCTTGGAATTTGAAATCAAAGATTTTATTCAATCCACAGATATAGTGTTCTGCTTTACATGCTTGAGGGATATTTCAAACCACTCAGTACTTATCAGTCTTATTTACCTTTGAGTTGTTGGTTCATTTCTTCCACTAAACCAGAATATGTATCTTTTCAGCACTACCACACTCAGAGATTATGAGTTCAATACCTGGGTCCGGTAGTGCTGAAAACTCACATACTCTGCTTCAGGAAAAAAAACAAAAAAAACAAGACTGATGAGTACAAACTAATACAAAATATTCCCTAAGCATGGAAAATGGAATGAGAACACACTGTTCCTATGGAAGAAAATTCAAAGAAGGTTACTGAGTACAAAGCCAGATACCTGGTGTAAATCAGAGAAGGATGCAATGTAGAGCTCAAAATTAATGCCACTCTGTTGTCATGTGAATGATAAAACATTAGTTTGAGATAAACTGGTTTGTTTTTTTTTGTCAAGATGCTGTGAGATGATACAAAACTTTTAATTAAAATTCTATTATATTTATTCTAAAAGCTTAAAATAAAAAAAATACTTCAGCCCTGTAGTAGTGGGATTTTAATGAATGATGCACACAAAGAAAGAAACAAAAAATAAACAAAACTACTACTTCTTTTTAAACTGGTGAATGAAACTCAAATGATGGTTTAAGGTCTTAAATTTAGATATTTATATTATCTTTGAAATATAAAACCTGCTAGAATCTAATTGCAAGAACTAATTTTGTATTCTTTAAAAAATAATCAAAATAATTGTTTTTCCTGTCAATTTTTGGTTAAAAATCTGAATGCACCATTAGCAAACAACATTTCTGTGTTACATTTGCTTCATATCCTAAAGTAAATAAAAAATATAAAGGATAATTTAAAAAATGGTAAGCAGAAAATTTAGTTACAATATGAGACAGGTAATTGTAAATTAAAATTTTTTGATCACTTCAAAAACTTTTTTGATTGTGAATAGTTCGAATGCGCTAATATTCTTCATATAGAAAATGAATGCATGGAGCATAATTCTTAAAGTATGATAAAGTTACAATGAGCCTAATAAGAATATTTCCATGTAAAATTATTCAAAGTGATTTAACTGAAATATTTAAATAAAAATAAAGTTGTCTTTTTTTATAAAAATTACAGTAAAATTTAACTGTGTTTATATTTCTTCATTTTTAAAACATTGATATTTTAGCATGGCATTTTTATTATGCTACTACTGGCTATAAATGATAAAAGAGTTAAGAAAATTTTGAATACAAATGGTTTTTATTTCTTTTTCAGGTTAAAGTTGTTTTTTGCAATGGTTTCATGACAATGGGAAAAGAAGTTAGTTTGAAGCCTTGGTAAAATGGCTGAAGCATTGTGAGTTTAAGAATTAAGATGAGCATACTAGTCCAAATAGTAAAGTATATAATAATAATAATTTCTCTTCGCAAAAATTCCATCCAAACTTTGCTTTATTGAAACAAAAGCAATAAAAGAAGTACGAAAATGGATTGAACACAATTCTACCTTATGACGTGGACGATATGCATTGTGGTCTACAATGTGATGGATTCGACAGTCATCAGCAAACTTGGTACCCTCAACTCCTGTACAAGAAGCAGAGCCACAACATGCTCCAAGGGCAGAAGATGATGTTATATGGCTGTCATCCTCTTCCTCCTCTTCTGAATGATCATCTACCATGACACCAGAGTCTTCTCCACAGCATCTTTCATGCTCAGCACAGTTAGGCACAAATCTACAAGATATACACAAAATTATAGTAAAATTTGGGTTTTTTAGGGTTTTTTTTTTAATATTATTCTGTCAATTAATGCTTTAATTCTGGTCTTTCTGGTCTGATGGAAAACATTTCTTGAGAGCATATAATAAGAAAAATTGTCAGTATGTAGCCATCTATAATTACATAAACAATAAGATCAATTCATCAAAAAGTATTTTCAACATTTTTAGTATGTTTTTTTTTTTACATACTATTTTCTATTTTAATTCTCTGCAAAATTATGTCAAATGATAGAAGTCATTTAAAAATCAGATAAACTTAATGGAAATTAACATTTAATTAACTTATAGGAATCTACATTAAAAAATAAATTAATAGTTATTTAAGCCAAATGTTTTGGCATTACTTAGAGAAAGCCCTTTTCTATGCTACCCATATGTTTTCCTATATGATATAAAAAGTACCAAATTCATAAAACAGTGTTTAAGTTGTTCATTATTTTACGAAATCTGATAACCAAAAACTAATTCTTTATAATATAAATCAATGTTTCAAAAACTCTGAAGTAAATTTCTTTTCATTATTCTAAAACCACATATTTTATCAGCATTATGAAAAAAAAATGTTATTCATAAAAAATTTCAAGTAAAACTACCATAATTTGTACAAACGAAATTCTTGGACTGCTTAAGTGACAACTACATTTATAATATTATAAAAGTACAATAAAGTAAATAAATTTTTTTTCTAATTTTTCAGAGCCGTAATGGATGTGCTTCCATGTATTTTTCAAAATAACCCCTCTTGATTCTGGTATGTTTTACTGTTATTTCTAAAAGTTTTTATCCCAAGATATGCCCTTTATGTAAACAGGACTAACTACGAATAGCCTTGATTGTACACAGCACTAATGTGAATACTCCATGACTATTATAGACAAACATATTTCATGGATTCAATATATATTTCAATATTTTGTAAATATTTAATATCAGTAGCTGCAAATATTAATTTGGTACATGCATAGGTATTCACAGCCAAAAGAAAAAATATTATTTCTTTTTTACTCAATGGTGAAAATATGGACACCAGATTAAAAAATTATTTTGAAGAAAATGCTCTAAAATTCTTCTCTGAAATTTTTTTCACTATGATATTCTCACTGAATGATGAGTATTTTTTTTATCCCAGCCAAGGCAGAACAGTTAATGTGGCTTTTCATTAATTCAGTTTTTATAAATGACAAGATTGAAATTTTTCAAAATATTGTTGGTACATACTGTAAAATTTAGTGCCAGAGATTCAAACATGAATTCTTGAGAAAGAATGTCTCATGCTGACAGGGTTGATATTCAAATAAGAACAAAAGAAGCAACTCAGAAGAACTCACGCAAATAACAGTACAGCAAACTAACACAAGTAGCCGAGATTTCAGTATAGTTTTTGCCCTTAATGGCAGTGCACTGAATATTGCATACATGTTTGCCCAGTCTGTAGCAGAAGTATAACATCAGATACAGTCACTCTTGTTGATATTGTAGCAATAGGTTAATTAGTTTAATAAACTTTACATAAACACAAAAATATTCATTAAAGAACAATTAAATATTAATAGGGAAAAAGCTTGCAAATTCCTAGATCACATACAAATCAACAACATTGAACAGAGTCAGCTTATGCTAAAACAGTATTATAATTATATATATATCATATATATATATGAAGAAATATAGTTTTAAGGTATGCTATATTTATGGGATAAAGTACTCAATATCAGAGATAGAGCATATGTAAATATAAAAGTGAACATTGAAGTCAACACTTAGAGGTGACAGGCTGTTTCATGCTAGACGCAATCCTCAGGCCGCCTGACAATGATTGTGCCTAACATGAAACAGCCTGTCGCTCTGAGTGTTGACTTCAATATTCACTTATATATATATATATATATATATATATATATATATATATATATTACACAACAAAATTCAAAATTACCTCATATGGTGGGAATAAATCTATTTCAACCGACAAAAACTATGTCAGTCTTATTCAACCTCAGTGTATGGACTGAGTTTGTGTAGGAATTAGAAATTTAACTTTTACAGCCATCAAAAAATTGATAGAGAATTTATCCATTTTGATGTTTCAGTCAGACAAAATGCTCAAAATGGAAGGTATTAGCATTAAAGGAAAGAGGTTTCATAAAATTAAACCCGGATATTAACCTTATACAATTAAATTGGGGTTATATAAAGAACAAGGTAATAATTTTAAACTAAAAGAGGGCTGAAAAGGAAGTTTCATAAAAAAAATATATATATATATATATATATATATATATATATATATATATATAAGGTTAGGTTCCTACTTAAAATACTCTTCAAAAAAATAAATTATACTTTAAAATAGGATATATTGAAAAGATTAAAAAATAAGTCATAGTTACATAATTTATATTTAAATATAAAAATATAATAAGAAATTATATATTTTAACTTTAAAGATAAATTAAATCAAATCATACAAAGTTATATTTAAAAAACCTAAAAAAAAAAAAACTTTAGGAAAAAAAAAATATATAGATAAAGAGGTATAAAAGATAAAAGGAAAGAGAGTTCTTAGAACAAAGGACAATTATCAGATTAATATGGTGGAAATATAGAAATTAAAAATAGTTATACATTCAAAATTTGAAGAGTTAGAGAATTACAAAGTGATAAAGTAAAATCTATATTAGAGAAGTTTAAATTTGATTAAACCCTCCACAGCCTCCCCTAAGCACTGTTTCAGGCATTTCATCTGATTGAAACATTGAAATGGATAAATTCTGTAACAATTTTTTGACAGCTGTCAAAGTTAAATTTCTAATTCCGACATGAACGAACTCAGTCTGTACACCGGGGTTGAATAAGACTGACGTACTTTTCATCAATTGAAATAGATCTATCCCCCCCCCATATGTGGTAATTTTGAATTTTGTTATGTAATACTACTTATTGGCTTTGTTATAATAAATACATTGAGCTCTTTTTGTGGATCAGTTTTAATATTTTATATTACTAGGATCCACTTGGATTATATACCAACAGATTTATTACCTGTACTATATATATATATATATATATATATAAGAGAGAGAGTATGGACATAGAAATCAACTACATAGCTGCATGGTGACTGTTAGTTTCATTCTTCAATGGAAGCTTTAGAGTAAGTACCACTACTTGCTTAGAAGGCTCTCTATATATGTCATTGATCGGGCACCTCGGCGTGGTGTAATGGTTAGCAAGCTTGTCTCGCTAGATCAGTTACGACTGAAAAGTGAGTTCGATCCTCACTAGGTGTTCCATACTTTCAGCCTTGTGCCACATCTAAGCTACGCTTAGAAAATAACTATATATGGCATTGATTAAGTAAGGGAAGTGGGGGGAGGAGAAAACTGGTCACTCCAAGTTCTTTTCTGTTAGACTAATCTTAAGGATTATTTATGGTCAATTGCATTGAGATTGCTCATTTTATTTATATATTTATTTAGTGTTTATTTTATCTATTTTATTTTATTTATATTTTATTTATAACTTTGGTTCTAAATTTTCAAATTTGACATATAGTTTCATAGATTTTAGTGATAGGATCTTATTTAGTTTTGTGAGTCATAATGTGGTTATATAACTTGTAGTAGGAATTTATTTTTGTTCTGTCTGCATTTTGGAATGTGCTCTAGTTTTGTGATCATTGCTATTTTCTCCTTTAAGCAAAGGTTAGATTGAGGTGCTGTTCTAAGTTGGTGCTATTTTTCATTTTCTATGTTACTTTTGATGTGTTTTGATTTGTGTTGTTGAGTTTCCAAATATGTTTATAAAGAGTTGTGCTAGTTGCATATTTTTTGTTGTTAAATGATGAGTAACTTCTATGTTTCTAGAGACCACCTGTTATTTTTTATATATATATATATATATATATATATATATATATATATATATATATATTTTTTTTCCAAGTTACCTTTTGATTGTTCAGTAGCTTGGTTTATTAGATTAGTTTGTAGGCAGTTACCATTTAGTGGGTATTCATACTTTGTTCTGCAGTTACAGACAATGATTGTGAGTGTTTGTGATTTTTATGATTTATAGCACGTTTTCAGTGCAACTAAGTTTTAGAGTATTTCTGTTGAATATCTTATGCTCTCTGCTTGATTTGGGGAAGAGTTTTGCTATAAGTTTGATTTTTACCTATATTTGTTTTTACTTCTTTAATTATATGGTAAATTGAATTATTTGTTTCTTTTTCAGTTGGATTTTTTGTTGTTAGTTGTAAATGTAAATTTCATACAAGTTTTAAACTTTGTTGAAAGTTTTCACTTGACCAGTTATCAGATAATCTACAGCTGATGGATTATAGGATTTGTTTGATTATGTATGCTGTGTGGGTGAATGAAAGATGTGTGTATGTAAAGATGGGTTGTAATTTAATTTTATAAACAGTCAATATCTACCTTTGTGGAAACTGAAAGTAGCAAAATATATTAACCATTCTGAAAGTAAGTGATAACCCATTTTACATACAAAGCCCTTCAAACATATCAACAAATCCTTCTTCACCAACTTCTAATGATTTTCTTCAATTCTCTAGCAATATCAGGTAAGGTTTTTTTTAAATCATTAATATCACTCTATATATCCACCTATATCTCTGAGATGAGGTATTATGATTATTTACATTATTTGTACTGTTATCCTCATATTCATTCACAAATAAAAGGTTTGGTTCGAAATTCCAATCACCTGAAGAAGGCTGGGAAGCGTACAACAGCCGAAACATTGTGAATATGGCAATGAAGATGAGGATAAGTTTGAAGAATGTAAATCATGTAAATAATCGCTATATATGTTCTTCCAGCAGATATTTATTTTCTTATTTTACTTTATTCATTGCAAACTTGATTAATATTATTGTATATCAATGTTTTCCAGGACTATATAATGTAAGATTAGGATCTGCATAAGTTGCTGCTCAAAATCAATCAAATACCAGGCAAATGTATGCAGACTTGAATCATGAAATAATGCTCTAGTCAAGGTGCTGAAACAATGACGTTATATATACAACCTCAATATTTTTATTTTCACAGGAAACAAAGATGAATTGGCACATTATTATGAAAGAATTTAAGCACCAATTCTTTCAAGTATTTTTCACTTCTGAAACGAAACATTGTTGGAACTATTCTGTAAAAAAAAACTATCATCTATATTCTCTGATATTTTTTGTTTTGTTTTGTAGAGCATGAAGTGTTTTCAATTTATAGATGAAACTGGGTTTAATTGTATAACCTGCAACAATGCCACCCAGTAACAGACTTAATCTGTCCTTCTATGATTTATATCCTAGCAACTGTTTTTAACTTTTATGATCAAAATGTTCTATTGGGGATTTCTAAAAAAAAATAAAATAAAATAAAAAATAAAAACAACCCTGTTCTTTTACAAATGAAGATTTTCTTTTTTATCAATCAATTTTTTTTAACTGTCAAAAAAGTGACAGCACATTTTTCATCAGCAAACAGAGCCACTTCATTAAATTTTATATATTTCAGTCCAAACCTATTCCAAAAATGAAATAAGCATCCCTTACTTGCAGCAAATGGCTCAGTGTTACTAGTAGCAAGACATTCTTTGCTAAAATTTTCATATAAATTCAAGCTCTCTGATGCAACATGTTACCATCAATTGGAAAACTTTCTGTTCATTTATTGTACCTATAAATTTAATGCTATTTTCTATTTTGACGATACATATTTTTAAGGCAGTAACTTTAGCTGTTTGAGATGAAACAACTGCACTAACCCATATTTCTATTTCTTTCTTAATCATTTCCCAAATCAAAGATTTTTTATACAATAAATTTCTGCATAGAACTGTTTTCTTTCTGTATTAAGTCAAGAATTTTTAATTCTTTTGCTTAAAGTACAGGGTGGTCCGTAAGTCTTGTCATCCCTACATAATATAATTTTCAATTTCAGTTGGCTAACACAAACTCCTACAGTTTGGAAGAGAGGGTTAGGGTGTGACAAAACTTTCAGACCTCCACTGTACTTTATGATTTTTTTTTTTTTTGCATTTGCCTCTTCTTTTTTTACTAGGTACTAAATTCTTTTTAAATTTTTTTAATTGAAGTAAATTTATTCCAGCTGCTTTTTGAAAACTTTGTTTCAATATTAAATCTTTGATATTTTCTGGCTAATGCAAGTATATAGGATGTTATTTTTATTCCTGACTCACAGATGTGGAGTGTTCGTCTTCAACAGAAAGTGCATGTTGGCACTTAAACTAAGTTGAAACTTTATATTTCAATTTCAACTCTGGATTCCATGCATGTTGTTGATTGACTTCTTATTTGTTAATTGTTTTTATTTTGTTTTTTTTTCTTTTTTTGTAGGGTTTCCTATCACCCAATCAATACTCCCCCTTCTCTTGAACAGGTCTAGAGGCTCATCTCTTGTTTCCTGTTTAGGAAGGGGTTCCCAGATCCTTCCTTTTTCTCTAGTGTCAAGAGTAGTGCTGTCTTGAATCTCTTGTGGTGTGTATGGTTTGTGGCTATGTCTTGGTTGCTGTTCCCAACTGATAGTTAGGAGCCTGAAAACTTGCATAGTGTCTTGAGTGGCTGCTCTGATCAACAGTTGCATAATATTGGGGTTCTTGAAGTGCCATATCGCACATGGAAGCTTGTCCTTGCACACACCTCCAGTGAGCAATCCTGAGGCCACATTATGTTGAAGTCTGTACCAGTTCCTTTCTGCCCAAGTCACAAAAGATGACCATCTCCTACTATTACATTAGACCTTTTCCTTACCAACATAACCCAACATGACCATAAACAATCAAAAATGTAAACCTAAACCAGCTCAAAAAGATTACCTAAACTCTTTAACACTTCCTTTTCCAACAACCTTGGTATTCATACCAATTTCTGCAGTGTGGAATTTCTCTTTGAAAAGTTTCCTAATATACTAGCTCCCTGTGAGACTAACACTAATTTGTCAATCCCCTCCTCTGATTTCTCGTTTCCCAGCTACCTTCCTCTCTAAAATCCACATGCATGTCCTGGTAGTTTATATCTGCAATCATCTCCCACTGGCTAAGGAACTCTCTTTGGAATCTCCAAACTATTCATATATGTGCCTCCGTCTATCTCTCCTCAATTCTATAAGCTATCTCTTCTTTCTCTATCGTCTCCCTTCCTCTCAAGACTGTGGTGCACTCAATAGCATTTCCAATAATATAGACAAGGCCATCTCTCTACATCCGTTTGCCCACATATTTGTGTTCAATGACTTTAATGCCCATCATACCATCTGGCTTAAACACTGTAACTGACCTCACTGGCATCTAAACCCTTAAATTTTCAATCACTCAATCCCTCACAGAAGTGGTTGAGTTTCCTAAACATTTCCCCAGTAACCCTGTTGGTAACACTTCCCTTCACAATCTCCGTTTTACCTCCAACCCTGACTATTGTTGAAATACGCAACTATGCCCTCTTGTCAACTCTGATCCTGTCGTAGTTATATCTCTTTCAACTCCCCCTCCAGCTAAGAACTTCCTACCAAGAGAATATCATTCTGTTATCAATGCACAGACTCGGACTCATTCCATGATTTCCTTCATGATGTCCCTTGGAATGTGTTTTTTTTTATCCCCTCATTCAAAAATGTGTGCCTGAGGTCTCCTCCAGGGTAAAAGCTGGCATCAAGGCTTTCACCCCAGCAAGAAAATACAAAGTTAAATCATGAACATTTCCTTGGTGATCAGCTGCTATAGCCCATAGGAATCACTTCTTCTGACTGTACCAGAGTGACATGTCTGACTGCAGCAGACATCTCTTTGCCTTTGCTCATAATGAGTGCAAGCATGTTCTCAATAAAACAAAGTTACTATTTGCTGATAGAATGAAACAATATATTGCATCTCGCATGTTTGGCTCTAAAGATTATTGGCGGCTCTGCAAGAGTGTGCTGAACAACAGCAAACCCACAATCCCTCCTCTATTCAATCAATTTAAAGTCCTAACTTTCACAGCTGATTAGGCTGAATGCTTTGCTTGGAAATTTTCATCCAACTCAACACTCGACTCATCCAAAGTACCCACACATGATTTTCCCCCTTAGAAGTGAGGCTCTATTGAGTGAGATGAGCTTAACCCTGTCGATGGTATTGGACTATCTCTAAATTAGACTCTCATAAAGCAAGTGGTGTTGACAGGATCCCAGCTGTTGTCCAAAAGAAATGTGCTCCTGAGTGAACTCCAATTCTCTCCAATCTATTGCTTTGCTGACTCTTGCTCTCCAGCCTATTGGAAGTCCTTGCCTGTTGTCCATGTTTTTAAGAACTCTGGAGACCTTTCTGACCCATCTAACTAGTGTCCTATCAGTCTCCTACCACACTTCGAGACTTTAATCAATGCCGAAGTGGTTAAGCACCTTACCTCCCATGATCTTCTCTCTGAGAAGCAATATGGTTTATGCTTTAGCCGGTCTACTGTTGATGTGCTTACAGCCATAAATGAATATGTATGCCAAACTCTTGATAATAATGGCGAAGCTCAAGTTGTGGCTCTAGATATCTCTAAGGCATTTGATAGGGTTTGGCATGTCGGCCTTCTATGTAAGCTTTAGGGATACGGTATTACAAGACAATTATTTAATTTAATTTAATCTAATCATTTCTGTCAAACCGTGAAATGAAGGTCGTCTTAAATGGGTTCTCCTCCAGTTCCTTTCATACAAACACTGGTGTTCCCCAAGCCTCTATCCCAAGTCCTACACTGTTTCTGATCTTCATCAATGATCTTCTTGATGCTATCAGTTTTCAAGTAGGCATCTATACAGATGACACTACTATTTATTCCTGTCTCAATAGTAAATCCAGCATTGCTGACAAAGTTAACCTGGCCGTTGGTATCGAAAAGGATCTCCAGTCTGTGGTTGACTGGGGTAGTAAACAGCTTGTAAACTTTAATACCTACAAAATGAAACTGCTCTCATTTACCCACCATAGAAAAACCTCCCTGCCTCCTATCAGTATGGCTGATGCTCACCTTCACAAGAGCATCTCTCTGCACCTCCTTGGTCTCACCTTTTCCACTGACCTGAGGTGGAATAACTATATTGAATCAATAGCTACTTCTATCGCAAGGAAAGTTGGTTCTCTGTGTCGTACCAGAAGGTTTTTCTCGTCTGAATCTATCCTTCAAATCTACAAATCTACCATCTCAAGGTTCTCAACAAAATTCAAAAACAGATATGCAATGTGATAAGTCCTGACCTGGCATCTCAACTCCAGTCACTTTCTTACAGATGTGATATGGCTTCCCTCTGTTTTTTCTACTAATATTTTCATGGCAACTGCTCTGACAAGCTACTTTTACTGGTTCCCAAACTGCATGAATTTAAGGATGCTACTAGGTTAGTATCTTGGTCCCACACTTTTACTTTCGAAACAGTTAAATGTAACCACCTTTTTCTACTCCAACAGCTTCTTCTTCTCACACTTCCCAACAGTGGAACTCCCTTCCCCTTACTTGCTTCCTTGATATCTATAATCTTCAAAAATTTAAATGTAATGTCAATTGACATCTTCTGATGCCTTGATCTTGATCCTCGTCCTTCTCTTTATCCTTTCCTCAAACACTCCTCTTTATTCTTACTGTCACTCTCTGTAACCCCCTTGCATGCTAGTGGCACTCCCACCTTGCTTGGGGTGAAATAAAAAAAAAAATAACTTCAATTACACTTTGGTGTCATTATTAATAAAATATTCGATAATTAAAATTAAAACACTAACACTTCAACACTGATATTTCAAATTGAGATATTTTACTATATACCTGATATACTTATATATTTTACTATATACGATAAAGTTGATGAAACTTTCCACATCCACACCAAATATATTTGACTTAGAAAGTAAACTAAAAGTTAAAAAATTGAAACATTTCTGTAGCTATTCTTTTGTTTTTCATTTCACCTCCAAGCAAGAAAATAAACGCCACTGGGAAGCAATGGGTTACTGAGAGGGGGGGGTAGGAACAGAGAGGACAATAAAAGAACAGGATTCAAGGATTCATGATGATTGACACTGTATTTAAATTTTTGAAGATTATAGTTGACATGAAAGAAGGAAACCAAAAGAGAGTTCCACAAACAAGAAGTGTGAGGGAAGAAACTGTTATCATATAACTTATGGTTACAAACTAACAATTTCAACAATAAAATTGACACCTATCTGCCAATCTAGTACTACAATTCCTGAAGACAAGGTACCAAAAAAGAAATCTTTTCAGAACAATTACCATGAAAATATTTATATAATGAGGCAAAGAGGAGCCATGCTATGGGGGTGAGAAAGTCACTGAAGCTAAGATGCCAGATCAGGACTGATAACTTAGCTTAGTTTTTGTCAAAAATCTCTAAACAAATAGCAAAAGCACTTATACCAGATTTGGCAGCGATATTTGTTACACAGACAAATAGTAGACTTATAAAATGTGCAGGATAGATTCTGGTGAGCAGACATAGCAACTGATCACTGTGTAATATGATTCTTGTCCTTGGGAAAAAAAACTCTTGTTTCCTGTTTGCTTACGCCTAGAAAGTATGAAACTTAAAACTTTGCTTTCATAACCAGAAAAATGATATTTCTGAAATTTACCTATTTCCATTACTGATGAATGAGAACAATCTCGTTCATGCAAAGTTAGAACAAAACGATGTATAATTCAAAAGTAACATTTATTTATTCTAGGAATACACAAGACAGATCACAAAAATTTACAAGTGAGTAGTTTTTCATAATTTACTCTTATACTGTAAAGTACTTTCACAAATCAGTCCCCAAATATAGACTCTCATCATGCTTTCATTATATGATTCTTGGTAGTAACATTCAAAGTGCAGTATATCCTGACCTTGCTCCTCTGAGTATGCCCCCATGTTCTCCTTGAATTTATAAAGATGAGCGTTATGGATATGGAATTTGAGGGACATCCTGCAGCCCATTTTGCTGTAGTATTTCACCATGTTCTCAACAAGCTTCATATAGTTTTTTTGCCTTGTGATTCCCCCAGGAAGCTCTGAGCCACTGCAACAAAGCTGTTCCACACTGCTTTCTCTGTCTTAGCGAGCTTCATGGTGAATTCCTTACATTCTATGATCTTTATTTGTGGTCCGATGAAGACACTGGCTTTGACTTTTGCTACAGACAACTTAGGGAAGAAGTCATGAAGGTACTTGAAGGCTGCAGACTCTCCTTATCTAGAGATGCGACAAATTGTTTCATAAGGCCCAATTTTAAGTCCAGTGGTGGAAACAATACTTTCCGGTGGCTCCCATTTGGCATTGTTCCTACTTACACCAAACTCAGTCCACTGTAGCCAATCCTGCCTGTGGTAGCATGCTGTGGTGTCCCTGCTGTCCCAAAGACAAAGATAACATTGAAACTTGGTAAAGCCGCCTTGGAGATCTATCAGGAAGACCACAATTTTGAAGTCTCTGATAACTTCCCAATCGTACTCTTCATATTTCAAGGTATCTAGCAAGATCTCAACACTGATATATTCCTCTGAGCTGCAGTAAGTGAGCCAGGAGAAGAGATAGATACATTTCCCCCATTATGAAGCTCTGAGGCTCCTGGGTAAGCTGTCAATGAAGAGGCCCCACTCACTGGGGTTACAAGTGATTCCAGTTGCCTCAACCAGATCAGTCACATTGTGGCAGAAGCAAAGCCCATCTTGACAGGTGAAAAACACTAGTGACACTTTCTCTGACCTGCAACTTGCACACGTTCATCTAACAAATTCCACTGCTTTAGTCTTGCTCAAAAGCTCAACATTGGACTTTGTGAGACCAAGATCTCTGATCGGGTCATTGAGGTCTTTTTGGTTGGGGTAGTATGGATTTCCCTCCTCATGTGCACCACTGTAATCTGGATCAATGACTTCCTCCGCTTCTGAAGACAGCTGGTCTCTCTTTGGAAGAGTGGGTACAAGGAACTATTGGCTGTGTCACACTAGGGTAGTAGATGACAAAAGGTCTGAATATATGATAACAGGTTCATTCTTGCCATCTCGACATTTGGAAGGGCATAAAGAAGCAATTGCTTGAGGGGTTTGTTGGTTTACTCCAAATTTATGAGATTGCAGATTTCATAGCGCTATTTTCCCATGTGCAGGTCACAAAAGCAAAGTCTGAAGCAAATGATAGTCATTTCCTTTGCTTTCTAGACAGAAGCAATTAAAAAATAATACTTACTGAAAAAGACAAAAAAGTCAAAATTTTGCTACACAAATTATTCCACTTCATGTCAGTAGAAAATGTGAAACGAAGAAAGTGCAGTGAATTGATCACCTGGGGATTGATGGCCCAAACTTTACTGGTTTTCAGGACAATAATGTTTAAAAGTTCATAAACAATTCCATTTATATTAAATTCCTTTATATTTTAAAAATATTATTAAAGCATTATGTTATGTTTGTCTCTTTTTTTTTCTTCTTTTTTTTTTTAATTTTGACTCCTTTGAAATAGATGCATTAAATTAAAATTTTACTTTTCCTTCGAGTTAAAAAAAAAAAAAAGAGAAAATAATGTAACTGATAAAATTGACTTTTTATGTCTTAAATGCTTAAATTAAAACTGATTTAATTATTCCTCCAAAGTTTCAGTATAAAGTCTGTTTATTTAAGACTAGCAGCTATACCCAGTTATTCGAGCAGAAAAAGTGTTCAGTTAGAATGGAGCAAAAACAGCATCATGGCTACAATTCACTGAAGTCTGTATTAGATTGATTGAAAATTGAGAGAGGTTTTAGTTTAAAATTTGTGTTGAAATCAATTTTTCGTTTTTCACAGTTTTTTGCTAAACGCAGTGGTGTAGAAATAAAAATGAGGTATCGTTGAGCTTGTCATGATGTAAGTAACCTATATACAGAGTTTGAACAAAATCAGAGGAAAAAAGTAGAATTTATCGATTTTGATCTGCTTTATCGATTATTGATTTTTTATGCTAAGAATCCAATGTACAATGTGCCAAGTTTCTTCAAAACCAGTTGGATGGATCTCAAATAAAAAGGTATCACACAGACATCCTCTGTTTATATATATATATATATATATATATATATATATATTTTTATATGTTATATATCTATCTGGATGTTATTGAGCTGGCGTATTTTTTCTGATATTGAGCGCTTTCTAATACAGGAAGACATATAATATATAAATAATTATATATATATATATATTTTACATTTATATATATATATATATATATATATATATATATATATACACACACACACACAAATATAGATAACTATACTTGGTTTTGAAAAACCCTAAATTTTTGATTTGCCAATAATCAAATCAATCTTGAAATAGGCAAAAAAAAGGTTTTAAAAAAAAGAGCTACAAACATGTAAGTATGTAAAAAAAATCGCACAGATACAGGTTTGGAGCCAAAAAAAAAAACCCCATACAAGTAAACAACTAACAAAAGAGCTCAATACAACCGTGAGAGCAAACCTAGATAAACCTAGTGAGCCAGACAAACCTAGGTAGGTTTGTCTGGCTCACTAATATTATATATATATATATATATATATATATATATATATAGAGAGAGAGAGAGAGAGAGAGATAATATGATTTTATAACTAGTAAAATTTAACAATAGATTTTACGTAAGGATGCCTTTAATGGATGGAATAGTATTGTAAGCATTAAACATGATCACATGAAGAAATAATTCTATTTCTATAATATATATTTTAATATTATAGAAATGGAATCTATTTCTTCATGCGATCATGTTTAATGCTTACAATCTTTTTTTTTTTTCAACTCAAGCAAGTATGGATGTCTGGAAGCATATTAAAAAGGATATTGTTGTTTTCATCAATAGCTTCCATAAAAATGACCCAATTATTTGATTTGATAAAGCCCATTTCATTATTTTATAATTGTCCTTCTATTCTGCCTATGCATTTACATAAAGTAAATATTTATTTATCTTGCTATTGATTTCTATTATTCAGTCAATACAGTATAGATGTACATCAGTGAAATGAGATCATCACCACATCAATTTCTAAATCTAGGTTGAAGACAACAAATAGAAACAATTGAGTTGTTTTAGTTTTTAATAAAACATTTTGAACACAAACATTTTGCTGATTGGACCAAGCACAAATGAGGAAGATTCAGTTTACTAATTCTTCATATGGAATAATAATTAGTAGTAAAGAAAAGAAAAGTTCTAAACCAGTTCAATCTGTTAATAAATATAATTGAATTATCTAACTCCCTAATGAAGAGATTAAATCTACAAGACTTAAATTTGGGTAGAGATATTTGTGAACTTTTTATTTTATAAATTTATTATTAATACTGTATTTTTTAGTCCCGATCCCTTAAAGAGACAGCTTGCTTTAAAAGATTTATCCTCCTATAATACACTTGTCAACAGTTTCTTTCCTGGCAAAACACAATCTTTTATTATTACTATAGTATAATTATAAATTCTTAAACAGGAAGTGAATTAACATAAAGCTTAAAGGCCACATTTGGCAACTTTATAACACCATGATTTCTAATTAAGATTTTAATTGATGTCAGAAAATAACTACAGTTAAATTTGCTATCTCATAATCTAGAGAGAATACTATACAATAATGCCAAATTTAATGAAAAACTTTTTTTAAAAATGTGGAAGAAAAATACTTACGGCTTTGAATGAAATTCGGTTGCCTTTTTAGTGCCCCAAATTTTGGGGGTAAAAGTTCTTCTTCGCCCTGACGTTGCTGAGATGTGGCCAATATTACTTTGACTACTAGATTGTTGGGAACTCTGTTTCTGTTGCACACCTGTGCCATTACCTCGACTGCCAGCTGAACTGATTGTTAGAGAAGCCTGAGCACAAGTGAAAGCTCCAATAGCAGCTGCTGTAGCAGGTGGTGGTAAAGATGGGGTACTTGTATTGGCACTACTGCTGCTACCTGCCTCACCATATACAGTGACATGCTGCAACCAGGCACGAAGATTCAGTTTTCGCACCAATTGCAACAAGCGCATCCTACGGTCAGAGGGTGTTGGAGCATCATGGTCACGCATTAGGATGTTTCTGGAGAGGACACTAGTGTAAAGATGGATTCTGCAATAAATTATACAATAAGAATCCAAATAAATGAAAAAAAACAAAAATATATATTTCCTTATTCTTATTTGCAAGCGGTAATAAATTAATTCCAAGCATCAAAAAATATCAGCAAAACAAATTTCTTTTATTTGATACATTAAATACATACAGGTGCGATGGATAAATTGTCGTCTAAATGACAAAATTAAAAATAACACTGACAACTTGTTTTAACGGATATATTTACCAAAATTACACACAAATATTTTGAAATACTAAAGAGTAAATTTATTCAAGAAAATCGCCGTTGGCTTTAAGTATGGCCTCCAAATGACTTTGGAATCTCCTGCAACTTTTCTGGATGGTCTACTTATTTAAATTAGTGAAAGCTGCCATAATCCTTGCCTTCAGATCATTTTTGGTCTTACAAGGAGTTTTGTTGGTCTCTAACTCAACTTCACCCTACACATAATAAAGGGGTCGCAGTCCAGGGAGTTAGGAGGCTAGATATAAGTGGTAATATAGTCAAAGAAATTGTCTCACATCCATGACTGGATTCTCCTGCTTGTGTGGCATGATGCAGAATCCTCTTGTCAGACATAGTCTTCCAGTAGCCACTCTCTTGACCCATGGCAGCATTACTTCCTCAAGGCACTTGATGTAGGCCTCCATGCTGAGTCTGAGGTCCTGTGGGAATATAAATGGAGGCATAACATTGCCATCACTAGTGATCACTCCAAACACTTTTGTAATCACCATTAGACTCATCCATCCAAATCCTTTGCGCCATCCTCAGATCAACACCCAAACACTCTGAAATGTTTGTATTGGAGCTTCCAGTGCGAATGCCAAGCAGTACAACATGCCATTTTCAAATTTCTGGTAGAATGAATTACGTCATAGTGAACTTTTTCTCACAGATGGTGCCCAACTGACATTATTGTACAGTTGACAAAATCAAAAACAAACAATATGCATTAGCAAAATTAAAAATATAAAAAGGTGACAATTTATCCATTGCACCCTGTACATATATACTAAAGAGTAAATTAAAGTTAAAAACTATACTTAATTTCAAAAAATGATCATAATTTTAATTTGGGTTGTCCACTCAAAATCATTGAGGACAAAAAAAAAAAAAAAAAAGATGGAGATTACAAGAAAACATCACAAAAACTTTCACATGATTTCTTTTCTTGTGCAGATTATAAAATCTAAAATGAATTCTTATAGCAATAGGAAAGACACAAATTACGAATTTAGTTTTTAAAATTTATATCACCACAAATGACAAATTTTTTAAACTCCTATTTCAAACTTTTGATATTCCGAAAAATTTGTGAAATTCAAATATTTTGTAAAGAAAATAAAATCAACAACGACAGTTTAATAATTCAGCATTAGTTTATGATTTAAGAAAAAGTGTTCCTTGTATTTCTTCTACTTTTGAATGACATCCATAAATGTAAGGGGGTCCTTTACATTGTTTTTAAATGGAATCAATGTTTGGGGAATGTGTTTTGATTTTATTTGGTATTTATAAAGCAAGTCTGTTTCACATCATGGAAACTTAACATTTTTAATAGGATTATAACAACCACAAATATGTTTGACCTGAAAAAAACTATAATGCCTTTTATAGTAGTGTCTGTTACAGAGTACAATTTTAATATTGCACTGGAGAAAACCAAATATCATGACTTTTATTTGAGTCTGTAAGATTTTAAAATGTTAAACATGTATAACAACTTAGAAAGGAACAACAAACAACCATACCCTACACTCCCACACTATCAAAAGTTTTATATATAAGTTCTTGGTTCAATCATGAAATTGTTTGCAGAAATGTTTTTGATGTTTGTCCATTTAGTCAGATTTTGGAGAGTGGGTTGGGTAAAGAACATATCAGTACCCTCTTATACACTTTACTTGGCTGATCTATAAATAATTATATGGTATTATAAAATTTATAGCAATGTTTTTTTTCTTCACTTTTTTTTTTTTTTTAAATCAATTCACCCCAAGCAAGGCAATAATGTCATAAAGACACAAGATGGCTACTGGGAGTGAAAGAGAATGTAAAAACTTTAAGAAGAACCAGAAACATAAACCCTAAACAGGTAACAAGGGATAAACCTCTACTCCTGTTCAAAAGTTTGGGGAGAGGAGTGAATGTGAAGGACAATACTTTGCTCCAGATTGAAATTAG
This sequence comes from Acanthosepion pharaonis, assembly GCA_903632075.3. Taxonomy (NCBI): domain Eukaryota; kingdom Metazoa; phylum Mollusca; class Cephalopoda; order Sepiida; family Sepiidae; genus Acanthosepion; species Acanthosepion pharaonis. The sequence goes on from CAHIKZ030001046.1 coordinate 3,447,147, forward strand.
ATTTCCCCTTCACAGTTCATTTGGCATTTAGGACAGAAGTTGTAAGCTTAAGCACTTTCCATTCTATAGCATTGAATAATATTGACAAATAGATTTAATCCTCAAAGTACAAAGACACTTTACCAACAATATCAGCAACATTTTACCATTCTTTTGTATTTTCATTTATATTATGTCCTTGACAATAAATATTAGTAAAGTTTTTCTATCTCACCACCTTCTTAGACATATCCATTATTTTAACTACAAAGTAGAATGAATAATTATTATAGTAGTATATCTTTTTTAAATTAGGATGTTGTTTGAGAGCAATGGGATAGAAATTTAAAGTTCATTGTTTACATTCTATCATGTGAATCTCATAATGGACAAAAGACTAAAATACATTCTTTTCTCTTGTGCAATGCATCTGTCATATTTCAATTAAAAAAAAAATTGTAACTAAAATAAAATCTGAACAAGTATTTTTTTAAAATATTTTCAATGTTAGCAAAGATTTTTTTTAATGCTTACCTCAATTAGAACAAGCCATATTTGGAAGTCTTGTAGTTTAGATGTTAATATTTCTTCTTGAAACTTGAGATGACTAGCATTTGAAAATGCTGATTTAAGATTTATATCCAACTGAATGGACTAGATTTCTGAATGTTCACTTATAAAATTATGTAACAGCCTTAGTCTTTATGAGTTTAATTTTAGATATCACAATTTTAACACTGTAATTGACTTTAAAACCAAAATTTAAAGAAAAAAAGAATAAAGAACTTTTATGTGGTTACCATGTGCAGAAGGCGTTGTAGCATGTTTAAAGAAGATACGTGCCTGACATGCAAGTGTCAACACACCTGTCAGACAATTTTACAAAGTTGGAAGTTGGGTCAGAAAGGGAATATTAGACGCTTAAAAAAAAAAAAAAAAAAAAAAAAATAAAAAAAAACATTTGCAAATGTTATTTCATTCAAATATTATTAATTTTATTAAAATTTTTCACACAAATCATACAGTTGTGCAAATCATTGTTTTGTATCAGAATTTGTGAAGCCTCTCTATTTAGTGAACATTTCCAAATATATTGAAAATCACAAAACCAAGATGATAAAGAAGATTTAAAACTTTTCAAAGTCAGTCACAGATTCAATTTCTTTCATTTTAAAATATGTTTGTTAAGTGCAGAAATTAACAAGAGATAAAAATGTGGGTAATTGAAGACTCAGAAATTATTATTCTGAAGACCATAAAATACAATTTGGCATCTGTTTATAAATTGCTGCAAATTATCAACTCTTCACAATGCCTAGAACATATTAGTTGCATTTCATTTCTAATTTTGACTTCTATGCAAATAAAGTATCAAAATTTGAAAATATGAATTTTATTTAATCTGCTTCAAACTTCTGTACACAAAGAAATTCAAATTATATAACTGCAAACTTTTTCTTTCAGATTAAAAAGGCTTATGCCTGCACAGGAAATTGGGAATTTTTAGCTCTTCACTCAAGTTAAAAGTTCATTTGATATGACAAATAAACTACATACTAAAGTTAATCTCAAAGTATTTAGAAATTATTATTAATTAAAACAAAGAAAAATCATCAACAACAGACAGAAGAATTACTAATCCATTTTGTGGTAACAGACCTTATGGATTTCAGAGTTCGCTAACAAAAAAAAAAGGAAAAAATCAAAAGAACTACATATGTGTGAATGAACGAAAAGAGATTTGATGATAAATGTGCCATTTAATGAAAAACTAAACATTCATGTGCATTTTTATATAGCTTGAGAAAAAGAGTTTGTTTAAACCTGTACAACACTTTGATCTTTTAAACTTCACTGACCCAGCCAGAATTCCATCAGGGGTAAAAGGAACCTAAATGTATTCAGTGGACCATCCTCCAAACAAAGCAGTACCTGGCCCTAGGGGAAGGGCTATAGGTTAAACCCTGTCATCTTTGGTATCCATAAAGAGGAAATTTTTTTTTTGTCTCTAGTCTCATGTATACAAGGGACTCCTGTTAAAAACCATATTGTACCATATTCTATTCAAGCAAGCGTACAGATATAGACCTACTACACTTTGTTCTTCTCAAATGTGAAGTAAACCATTTCTACTTTGGTTTACAGCATCTTTGATTTGTTCATAAGTTGGTTAAGCCTGTGTTATAAAGATACATGTAGGTACAATATAGATGTGACTACATATAATTATAGCTGAAGATAGCTGTTAACGTGTTATTAATCAAATGAAACAATCTATAAAAAGTAGATAAGCATTCCTGGTTACAGATTAAGAATAATAATGTAATGAGAATAAATGTAACTATATTTAAATGAATTTAAGAAAAGCAATGTTTTGTTTTTTGTCTTCTTTGGAGGGACTTCTGACAAGCAAATTTTAATGAAAGTTCTGAAATGAAAATCTAAACTTAATAACTTTTAAATCCTGTAATATACAGTGGCAGGTTGCTAAATATACATATAAAATCTTTTATTCTATAGTGGGAAATAGAATAAGAAAAATAAAAGATTATATATATATATATATATATATATATAGGAACCTAAATGTATATATATATATATAACTTTCTGTTATTTCTCAACTACCATTTGTCTGTCACAGAAGTTAAAAGCTTTGGGCTGTTGATTTTCAAGAGAGTACATTCTTTTTCAAAGTCAATCTACACTTGTTGACAGACTATGTATCTTATACAGATATTTTGAAATCAAGTAGCTATACTAAAAAAAGCATCTGAAATTGAGGAATTGGCAATGATTTCTGAACAGGTATCCAATTCAAATTATGTAATGGAATATAGAAAATATAAAAACATCACTATATATAGACAAGCTGCAAAGTGTATTTCATTTGATTCCACCTATTGAAACAAAGAGAGTTAAGAAAAAATAAAGTGATTCCTAAAGTTGAAAATAATTCATTGGCCACTTCTAGCCTTTCTGCAACACTGATCTTAATTTGCAACCTTTTTTTTCCTAAATTTCACTGTTTCGCCTCCTGCTTTTCTTTTTACAGTTTACAGCAATTTTAAAGTTCATAAACAAATAAGTGAATTTAAGTATTTTGATGTCATTTGTTACAAAAAAAGATTCCCTATTTCAACAGTTCATTCTCTGCTTAAGATATGTTTTTGTCAAACAGTTTATAAAAAGTTATTTCTTGGCTGTAACAAATTCTATGAATTAAATCCAATTTCCTTACATTGAAATTATGAATAGAACAAGTTGGAACTTTTTCTTTCTATTGCCAATAAAGATTCTAATACAATTTCTGCACAAAGAGACATTTGAAAATATTCAAAAAACACAAAATAACTGATAAAATGTATTAACTAATAATAATAGTGGCTTTATAGTGCAAGTAAGTGAAGACATTGTCTCACTAGTTCAATTCTAACATCAAATAAAAAATAAGAAAAGATTACAAAGTGGCTTTGTGTTTGAAAATTATCAGGATTTTGTTTTGCTTTCTGCTTTTTTTAAAACTTGAAATAGCAACTTTTATAAGTTTCTCAAGTAATTCTTTAAAAAAAAAATAGTCTTAGGTTGATTTCACTTCTTAACCATCTTTTAGTTCACATACGCTAGGTTCAGGAAATCATTGTGGAACTTGATAAAATTAAACTTTTATACAATTTTAGAAAATGTTAGAGACAGTGAGCATTCATGGCTTATAGATAAAAACCTATAATTAAAAGTAGATTATCCATAAACCTATAAATACATAGATTGTATTTAAATGTTCATAATTAATATTGGATTTTATCATGAGCATTAAAGTATAATACACAGATAAAAAGGATAACGAGTCATAATAAGTTAAAAAAAAGACATAGATGGAATATATTTATAATCTAAGCAGTAATAAATCTGATAACCTATATTCTTCTTTATTTATGATTTAGATCAAAAATATAAAAAGTTACATTTTTTTTTTCAACAATCACTCAATTTTTTAAATGCTTTTGCTTATGTATTTGTATTTAAACTGAAGTATAAAAATAGAAATAAAATTGAAAACAATTCAATCAAAATATATGAGGTGTACCAGTACCCAATATTTTATCCATTTTTCCTCTTTAGAAGAAAGTAGTTTTCTTTGTTGTATCTTTATCATATTGACTTCATTGAAAAACTGCAGTATTTTTAAAAGTTACAATCGCAGATTTGTGAGTTGAAGTGATTGGCATTTATTTGTACCAAAAAAGTTTTGTCAGACTACAGAAGTATAAAATTAAAACACTTCATTTTTATCAATTACTTATTGCAAACATTGTTTCAAGTTTTAGTGAGAAAAGTTCACTTTTCATAAATTTATTTAACAGAAATTTAATAGTACTCAGTGGAGAAAAAAACTTAAAAAGTTTTATAAGTTCATATATGATATTTTCATGTTCAAAAAGAATCAATTATATATGGAAGTTTTATTTTAAGTTCTGCTGCTAAATTTTATGTCTTTAAATTCTAATTGAGGTAATCATTTTTTAATAAACAAAAAACATTGTAAATCTAGATTTGTTTCTATGTAAATCAATTTTAATTATATTCAATGTTGCAATAGTAAAAGAATGTATAGAGAAACTCTCCTTTATCTTTTGACATTGCAATTAATGATCTCATTCCTAGTTCCAGACCCCACTTCTAATGAGATTAGGTTTAAATTTTAATCTCTTTATTAAATCAATGTAAAACAAATTCATTAAAAATATTTTTTTTAATTCATCTATTAACGGTTTTGAAAAAAGGAAAAATCTATGACAACTAAATTCAAATTTATGAATTATTAAAAACTGTGTGGCTAAACCAACAGAATTTGCTATGAAAACAAATATTGATAGTCACAAATACAATGCTTGTCAGTCAAATCTCTGATGGTAAAGGCAACATCAAGCTTTGTTAGTATCTAAATGGGTGACCACTTGGATGTACAGGTGGTGTAATGGATAACAGCTCGGAATGAGAAATTAGAAAGCTAAGTTTCAATTCCCATTGGAGTCATTCACTTATGTGCAAATACACTTGGGAAAAGTATCAATCTACCTCTTCTGCATCCACCCCCAAGCTACAGATTAAATAGTAGGACTTGTATCTGAAAATCATGATTATCTCTCCCAAAATTGTTAATACAATATTTATTCATTACAAAAAAAAAAACAAAAAAAAGAACACATGTAGATAAATTATTCTTAGAATCCATAAATATGTTTGGCTTTAAAACAACCTACAAAAGATTGATAAGCTTTAAAAAAAATAAAAATCATCAAATCAAAGGATAAAATATTCACAATCAAAATAAGGATAAAACCCAAGAGAGTTCTTCAATATTATGCGAATGGTGGGATCAAAAACAGTATAAAAAGTTTGGGTAGTTCAACATATTTAAGTTCCTAAGCTTTGAATGCATATCTATATTTTAAAATTTCCAAGACAAACTTATGACTTTGCTCATACCTATAAATAAAGCATTTACACCAGAAAGAAATAATAATGACGATTAATTTACAACATTTGATTAAGAGTAACAATGCAGATGGATCAATTCTTTTACTTTGTCAAAACCTTCATCTGTTAAGATTTTAAATATGACCGAGATTAATTAGTAGAACTTGTATCAGGAAATTATTATATCATTATTATCTTTAAAAAATTCTTACAATCTAAAAATATTTTCTGGCTTTAGATAACCTGCAAAAGGTTGATAAGCCATAAAAAACAATCTATCAAATTGTTCAATAAGAGAAAACAATGTCTATCTTTTGTTCAATTTCATACCACAACAATATTAAGACTGAAGATGAGAATAACAATTTTCTGATGTCTAAGCTTCAAATCATAAATTTTGTTTTGGTTTTATTTATTTTTTTTACTAGTTTCTTAAAACATGTAAAATTTTTATATGTTTAGCCAGGAAATTTTGAATATTACATCTATAGAGAGAGATAACAAAGTTACAAACATTATAACAAATAAAAGATTAATTGATCTCAAATGATAAAGTATAAAGAGGTCAAGAGGTGTAAATTTAATTAATTTTATTTCTACCAGACAATCCTACTTGTATTTCATGTTTAGATTATTTATAAGGGATATTAATTAGAACATTTTTTATCTGAAATGAAGTTCTAACATGTTATTGAAATGTTCAAAAAGTAGAAAACCAGCAAAATTTTCAGTTTCTAGTAAAATACTTGTTCTTTGTTTTAAGGGATCATAGTTTTTCTTACAATATGGCTTTGATAAATAGCAGTCAAAAAGAACAAAGTGTAAACAAAGGATAAGTTTTAAACTAATGTTCTCTGCCATTTTACTCTGATAATCTTAACATTAAATAGTGAACAAGGCAAATAATTTTCTGAGTCAACAGAGGCCAGCAATAAAACCACTCAAACAGAAAAGAGCAAATAAATCTTATATCTACACAGGATACAGGATTTTTTTTTAATCTACAGAGAGAAATGTCACAAAGTATGCAGAGAAAAAAAGAAACTAGAATGTGGAATTTTCCATCAGCTGGAATGACACAAGGGACGATGAATTGAGAAAGAATCTTTAAATATTGAACCATAAAAGCTGAATCCCAGCAGCAGAGGCGTTTATTTAGCATATAGATTTTCTAATGTCTCAGAATTAAAAAAAAAAAAATCTTTAAAACTTTTCAGTTGATTCATTATAAAATACAGGTTATTAAAAACTAAATGTCACAAACAAGATAAGTACTTAAATATATTTATAACCATAATAGACTTACTGAACTTTATATTACTTACTCTCAGACAGTAGTCTACATTTTTGTTATTATCACATTTCAGTCATTGTGCATTTCATCAGGTGCTTGCAGATCCAAATAGCTTTCAAGGAATTTCAAAATAATCCGTTTATTTAATCTACAAAACAGAGTATGTCCTCATTCCACTGTCTACGTCTAGGAATATATCTTCTAGTGTAAGGGTCGACAACCATTTGCTAACTATATGCTGACTTAGGGTTTTGAATTCATTTGGTGTGACAACAGAATACGTATTTTTATACAAGTCAAGGTCAATATATCTGTTCTACAATATATTTTCTATAGTAATATATTGTATATATACTTTAGTATATATTAAAACTGAAACAGCTAAATATCTTCTTTATGTTGTGGTAGTTGTTGGTTTGGACTCCATGATGTCATTTGTGGCTGTGTGTCATTGGAAATTGCTTGGCATGCCACGTGTGGCACACATGCCATAGGTTGCTGACCCCTGTTCTAGTGCTTATTTAGTACTGTTCAGTTAGAGTTTGTAGAAACGGTGAACGCTAAGTCTGCACTACCAGGGATTGTGCTTGATTATTATTCCACCAAATTCCCAAACCAATACTTTAATCCACTAGAGTATTGTCCAAGACAATCAGGAGTCTAGAACCTGAAGCCTTAATCCTAATCTGCCAGCTTCTTGTTACAGTTGACTGCATTCACTGAAGATTCTTTTTTTTTATTGTTGTTGCTGTTTAAGTCTTATATTCTTCTCTCTTTATTCATTAACAGTACGCATATTTTTTATTCTATGCTATACAGGATGCGATGGTTAAACTGTCACGATTTTATATTTTTAATTTCACGCATGTTCATTGTTTGGTTTTGATTTTGTCGATTATATTGTATAGTAGGGTCAGTTGGGCACCATGACACAATTCACTCTGCAAGAAATTCAGAAACAGCATGCTGTACTACTTGGGATTCATGCCAGAAGCTCCAATACAAACATTTCAGAGTGTTTGGGTATCAATCTGAGGACAGTGCAGAGGATTCGGAAAGAGTTGGAAGAGTCTAATGGTGATTGCAAAGGTACAGCAGCTTGGAAAACTCACTCTGATCGTTCTGATTTTTTGGTGAGGGCCTCAGATTCAATACAAAGGCCTACATCAAATGCCTTGAGGAAGTAGTACAACCTTGGGTCAAAAGAGTGGCAGCTGGAAGACCCAATGTCTGGTAACAGAACCCATTCATGACAATTTCTGTGACCACATCACTCCTTACATCTGGCCATCTAACTCCCCAGACTGAAACCCCCTTGATCATTATATGTGGAGCATAATTGAGTGAGACCAAAAAACTCCATGTAACACCTTGTAATACCAAAGATGAACTGAAGGCAAGGATTATGGCAGCATTCTCCAAATTAAACATGGAGACCATCCAGAAGAGTTGCAGGAGATTCTGAAGTCATCTGTAGGCCATGGTTGAAGCCAATGGTGATTTTCTTGAATAAATTTACTCTTTAATATTTCAAGATATTTTTGTATAATTTTCATAAATATATCTGTTAAAATGATATATTTTTATTTTTGTGTAATTTAAATGACAATTTATCCATAACACTCCGTATATCCTATGTGCTGATTCTTTTAGATATCTAACTCTCCAATGCTCTTTATGATGTAGCATTTTTTTTTTTTTTTACTTTGTTCAACAGTTAGTGACTACAGCTTTCCCTCCATATATGATCAGTCATGCCTGATTGCATTGTCTTACCACTAAACTTTGGCTTTTGATGGTCCTTCAGCTTTCTTTCCTTGACACAACTGCAAAGGATGGAATATACAGTTCTTGACCACATTCTCATTTGTTTAGGCTTGACACAGAAGAGATTTTTCTGTAGGATCAAGCTGATTTCGAATATTGCCCTGATGTTGCATGGCCACATATGCCCTGAATCCTTTCCAGTAAGCCATTGACATTAAGGAGACAGACTGTGGCAGTTTTCCCTTACACCTCCTCCTCAACTCTTTCATTTTTATCTACAGAAGCTGATGTTGTGTTTACAGAGTAGTTGTTATTTTGAAGGATATGCCTGATGGTGAGCATTTCCTATTGGTAGGTGTCTAGGTACACCACTTATGACTTTACACAATTTTGTAGGTATCTATTACACTGTATAGAAAGTAATAATTGAAGTTATGGTATTGCCTGGTAAAGTCAGCTTGTGTTATACAGATATCTTGAACCGGTTCTATATGTGAATTATTAGTACATCCAGGCAGGCCAGCTGATTGTTTTCCATTGTGAACTGAATTAAAAGGTCTTACTGAGTTACTGGATTTCCTTAAAAGAAAATTATATAACGGAGAACTTGCACCAAAATGTTTATAACTAATTTTACCCATTTTCTTTCTTCTATATTTTTTCATAAGATTTAAGAAACCAATAAAAAAATTTCAATATAAAAGAAGCTAAGAAAAACTGTTTTGCTTCACATAAAAGGCAATGATATCATTATGCATCTCAATTATGAAGTATTATATTTATAAACAAAGAAATCAAACAAACTACAATAGAAATGCCTCAACTGAAAATTATATAAAAAAAAAAAAAATCCTTAACAGTTAAATTTATTTTATAAATGTAAACTTTCTTTGAAACAATTTTTCCTCTATTTGGTCAGATATTTGCATACTGAAAATGTCTATTCAGCACATCCTATTCCATAAGTGTTGACAGAGCTATTAAAAGTGAAATGGCAATTGTGGTTTTGTTATTGAACAATACAAAATAGTTACACGGACAGTGACCTTATTCTGTTGACTGAACACGAGACTTGTACAATTAAAACAACTTTGCATACTGATACAAAAACAATGTCTAGTATTTTTTATAGAAAATTATTACACATAAGACTGTAAATGAATCAATATGCATTATAGAAAGAAAAAAAATAAAAACATATACAATAGTTTAAAAAAAAAAAAAAAAAAAAGTGGATACAGTATAGAAGTGAATGATTCTTAATAACTGATAGATTAATTTACAAAAATTTTCAGAATCTGGTTAAACTAAATAGGTTGTCCATCAGGACACCCCCCCCATGCGTTATAGGGTTTTGGTTGTGTATATATTAGGAGACACGAGGCACTATTCTGTGTTTCCGTAGTTTCCATCTGGCTTGGAATAATTAGGTTTCATCCATTGTCCAGTATGAAGGATCATTTACATGGACATCAATCCAGTTGAATGCCACAAATTTGGTCTGTTAGATTCTGCCATTTGACCACATCCAACATTATGTTGTCTGTGTCTTTAGCATAATCCCAGCAGTGGTGGCTTCCATATGCCATGTTTTGACAATAGCCACATACAGTTTTGAATTCCAAGTTGTCCTTCTCTTAGACTAATTGACAACCATGGCTAGAGAGAATATTTGCATCTAAGCAAATATAATGAACTCAAGTGGAATTCAAACACAACTCTCCAATATCTTATTCTGAGCTAAATCTGTTACAGTACCTGTGCATCAGTTAAAATCCGCGTCTCTTTTTAGGTTTTTGTATTACTTAATTGTAGCAGGAAACCTGAGATCCTGTAGCACAGACGCTGGAAACACACTTGCAACAGATTCTGACTCAGTACGCACCATTACCTGCATTGAGCACAAAAGCGTTCTCTCCTATCTCAACAAAAACTCAACTTTTTTTTTATACGTTCTTGCCAAGCCAGAGAATTCGCATATTGAGCACGCTGCCAACATCAATTTGACCTAATGACGCATGCAACTCGCCATTCCAGTGTTGATGCTAAGACAGTTTGCCTCGCTAACAATTCGTTCATCCTATACACACATTTAAACTACACTACTCTAGCCCCCTTGAACCTCCAAGGTAATTCTCTAACACATTAATAAATCATTGATAAATGTATTTTGGTTCAGTGAAAAGGTTATATGTTAAAAAAAATTATCTTGAGCAAAAATCAAAGTAGGATTGTTTGTATTTTATTAAAAAGAAAAAATTCATATGACATTCAAAAGAATTATCTGCTTTAATTCAAGTCAGGAATTTTGCTTAATGCCATGTTTTACAATCAAAAAGGAAGCAATTTTTCAAAAAGAAAATAAAAACCCTTTCAAAAATCAGTAGAAATATTATTTTTGATATTTATAAACTGGAGGTATGATTATCAAATACCTCACAAAGCTCCACTTGCAAATTTATATGAGTGCATTTAAATTTTGCTTTCTTAAAAAAAAAAAAAAAAAAAAAAAAAAATTATAAAAATTTCTTTCTGAGAATTCTAATAAAGATTTCTCAACAAAACATAAAGGTTTCAAATTTCACTAACAATTTTAACTTCTACTCTGCTTCAAGTTAGTTACAAAAAATTAGGTGTGTGCATATATACACATGTACACATAGGGGAGTTGCTCCAAAGGAAATGCCTCATATTTTATTTAGTGCACATAGGAGGAAGATGTTGACAATATAGCAGTACCAATTGAATTTCATCAATAACACAAATTTTTTGTCTTGTTAAAATGAGTCTGACATAAAAGTATGTACTAAGTGGAGGTGTGTCAATGAATACATTCTTATAGAAAAAAGCAGACCAAACATGTAGATGTGAGTACAGTTAGTTGGCAATGTGTTTCAGCTGTGGCAAGTCATATTTCAGGAAGTCCTTCACAGCTGTTAGTTTATGAAAATCATCCTGAAAAAGAATTACCAATGATTTTTGTCTATGTGAAAAAATAGTATTTTCTTGCAAAAAACTTGATCTATCCAACAGTGTTACTGTATTCCCTGTATCTGTCATAATTTCCATGAAATATGACGTATTATTTTCAAAGCATATACATTTACATATATGCACATACAGATGGAAGATAAAACTACAATAACTTGAAGGAGTGTTTCAATTTACTCTATATTAAATATAAAGGTAATAGAGATGGATTACAGTAAATGATAACATTTAAAAATTTCAATATATGCACAAGTTTCAAAATAAGAGGTGTATCAACAGTACTAATAGCCTATATGAATATGCCATCTATTAACATAGACCTATACTCTCATGTGTATGTACAATCAAACAGATGTAAATACCATCCTGTGATGCAATACAGCAAGAGTTGTAGATGACTAAATGAATGAGTCAATTATTATCTATAGATGTTCAATGGGCACCAGATCTGGTGATGACGTCACCCAGGGAAGTTGTTGAACGTCTTGCAGAGCATGTTGAGTAGCAAGCACTTCATCCAGCTGAAACAGCAAATTGCCTCCCAGTTGCAGGAATGGCAGCAAATCAAGTTGAACAATGTTTTAAATGTACATTGTGCTGTTCAAAGTTCCCTCCACAAACATCAAAGGTGAGTGAGAGTTGTAATTATAGAACCCGACAACATTATTCCAGACTTTTTATTTTGGTGCACTGGTATAACTGTTACAAGTTTGCCAAACATCTTACCAAAATATGTATTACCAGCTACTATGCACATACAACTCGAGTATTCAAGCCGAAATCAGCCTAGTCCTTCCCTTCAAGATGCTGCAATTTTATTGTGTGTGTGTGTATGATAAGAAATACCTAAAATAACTATGCAAAACATTCAAATCATATATATATATTATATAATATGCCCTAGTTGCCCAAGGTTTGATAAAGACACCTTGGCAAAGGACCTGAAATCCTTCTTCAGAAGAATACGGCTAAAAGCCCACTACGGGGACAAAGATCACACACCTTCCATACTTGATACATTAAAAGAGAAGGATACTACATACACCCCACAAAACACAGACATTACTATACAAACATTTAAAATAGTTGTAGCAAATGACAAAGAAAACAATAGCACATAAGCTGCCACGTAACAATATTACTGAAGGGGAACGTATAGCCCTTGACACGCTGACACATAGAGATGACCTAATCACAACACAGGCTGACAAAGGGGGTGCCACAGTGATCTGGGGAATCAAATACATTAAAGAGGCCAACAAACAGCTCGCCGACAAAGAAACCTATAAAAGCCTTCCTACAGATCCTCTTCCCGAATACCAAAAAGAATTAACTAGCTCACTAAACATAATGCTTCGCAAAAATCTAATCGACAAGGAAACATGCACAACACTTACACCCACAAACATCACACCTGCTCGCTTCTATCTCTTTCCTAAAATACACAAAAGCAACAACCTAGGAAGACCGGTCATTTCATCATTCAACTGCCACACAACCAAAATTTCCAAATACATAGACCATTATATATAGCCCCTAGCTAAGGAAGTAAAATCCTACATCAAAGACACAACAGATCTACTGAACAAAATTAATCACATACAAACAGTACCAGAGAATGCTATTTTAGTGACTCTGGACGTAAGATCACTCTATTCAAACATTAAACACATTGTATTCAAACATTAAACACATTGAAGGGCTAACCGCCCTTCAGGAAGCACTTACTAAAAGAAGAAAACAATACCCTCCCACAAAAGTTATTATAAAACTCATGGAGCAGATTCTTACATTGAATACTTTCAACTTCAATGGAGCACACTACCTACAAGTAAGAGGCTGTGCCATGGGCACCATTGCAGCTCCATCATATGCTACAATATTCAGGAGAAAATTTGAGGAGACCCATATCTATTCCCTCATCGGTAACGACTGCGTATTCTCTGCAAGATATATCAATGATATATTCTTTGTATACAAGGGCAGTGATGACAAACTTATCCAATTCCTCATGACCCTAAACACAGCGCACAACTCACTTAAGTTTGACTATGAAAAATCTACAAGATCTGTAACATTTTTAGACACCTGCATTTACATAGATGAAAACAAGAAACTACAAATGACACTACACACTAAAATCACTGACACCCACAACTATCGACACTTTAATTCTTCCCACCCTAAACACCTCAAAGAGAACCTTTCCTATCCACAAGCACTTAGACTCAGGAGGATATGTTCCAACAATGAAGAATTAAATAAACACATTCAAAATCTCGAGCATCAATTCACAACACGGGGCTATAAACAACACCTAATCAGGGAACAAATAAATAAAGCAATTTCCACACCTACAGAAGACATCCTAATGTACAAGATTAAAAATAAACCCAGAAGCATTCCTCTAGTAACCACTTTCAACCCCACTCTGTCTCCACTATCCCAAATAATCAAAAGTCACTGGGAAATACTACATCTCAAACCAGACCTAAAAAATTTGTTTGAGGAACCCGGCCTTCTAGCATATCATAGAACCTAAAAGAAATCATAGGAAGTAACCATATTCCAGGGGATAAGGTAATCTGTAATAAACCAACAAAAACAACAGGATTTTCCCAACCATGTAACAACAAAAGAAGCTTATGCTGCAACCACATTAAACACACAAATTCATTCACTAGCTTAGTCACTAAATCTACTTTCAAAATCTAACTGTAGAAGTCATAATATAATTTACCTCCTAGAATGCACACTATGCCAGAAACAATATGTAGGAAAATCTGAATGGCCCTTTCACTACAGAATAATTAATTATCACAATCGAATTAAGTCGACTCCCCATGAAAGATTACTACCTGTATAACAACATTTCCGCCTAGAAAAACATGATTTTAAAACCCATGCCAAATTCACTATAATTGAGAGAATAGAAAAGTCCAGAGCAGATAACATTAGAAAGATTTTAGAGTTCCATGAAAATACAACGTTTAAAAACTCACTATCTAGCTGGGCTTAACCATAAATTTAACAATATAGATAGTATTAATATATAACCCAACAAATCAAAACCTACCCACATTTCTCACCCACACAAAACAGGCATGCTTATGGAGGTGTTGAGGCCTCACACTTATACACCCACCCACACAAATATACACACATCATACTCACTCACTCCCTAAGAACCAAATAACACACACACACTTAACAGAGACACATCCCCTTTCCAGGAACCAATAAAACTGTCAAACTGACCAGGGAATTCAGTGCAGCATGAATCCATCCAGCTCTTATCTCAAATAATAACTTGAAAGAGACTGTTTGACCAAAATTTGCATTAAAAAAAAAATAAAAAAACAAATGAAAACTACAGACAAAAGTTCATTTTCTCCATCAAGACATTCATTTCTGTAGTTCACTGCTACCAGCAAGCAGAACATTTTTTTTCTTATGATGGCCATGTTGGCCGAAACTAGTCGAGGAATCTAAATGAAATAATAATAAAAATGAAGGAATACTAATATACAACCCAGTGTGTCTGAAGATTTTAATTTTTTTAATATTCTTTATTGTTCAAAATATTATATTATATATTATATAATATTTGGTTGGAATGATGTGAGTTTGTGACCCTGGGTCTCACGCTTTTGCGATCATCAGACAAATTCACATCAATCCAACCAAATATGTTAACTATCACTGATATTGAGTGCTTTCTAATAAGTACCGCGCATATAATATATAATATATTACACATGTGTGTGTGTATATATATATATATATATATATATATATATATATATATATGTTTAAAAAAATTGTCTTGAGCTATATTGCTCATAATAAATGAAATATCATCAACTCTGCTTTATGCCATGACAAATAAGTTTTCAGATAATATCAAACTAAAAAAACCACTTGTGCAAGATATAGTCCTTTGTATACTACACAGACCACAGTCAGCACTTCCTGATAAACATTATTGTCACAATGTTCTTATGGCTGTAATACTTACTTTTAAAAAAACTTTCTAGAAGTGTCAAAAAAATGTATTGGTAAAGAAAATATTGGTGATTATTTCTACTCAGTTTTCAATCCGTTAAATCAGCTTTAAATTTTGTTTGAACTGAAATAGTTACAAATTTCCATGTATTTTTAAAAACACGTTTTTGTAATTATATATATATATATATATATATATATATCTCACACAGAGAAAGATTTCCAAATAATATAAATCAAAGTATTGGGTGACCAAAATGTTTGTTCATTTTAAGTTAAAATTAAAAGAGATTTCTCTTTATTTGTTGTCAACATTATTGAATAACATATTTACAATACTGTTCTATCTTCTGTCATATTTTATTACATTCTCAGAAAATTTTATCTTCCTTAGCAAAAAATTGCTCTCACTACTTTCTGCAGTCTTTCAGGAAAATGATATTTTGTAAAGAAAACACAGTTTGTCCAACATAATTTGTTTTCAAAACAGTATGGTTTTGTTAAATTTACATAAGTTGTGAAGTGTATGCAGTCCAGTAAGTCTTTCTTTATTTTTTGGGTTCAAGTAGATAAGTGATTAACATAACCAAACTGATGTAAATGATTTTCAATGCTTGATATTCAGATCATTTTCAAGCTATGTTTTGATTTGATTGTCACCAACATCAACTGGTCTACACAATCATGGAGCATTGAAAGACATTCAGCACAAAATTTCACAAACTACTTTTGACACATACAATCATTTACAGTAACTTCCTATAAACTAAACAAGATAAATTTTAAATTTTATTTGAGGAAGGAGGGAGTAGAATCCAAGTCACATTATTATTTATACCTTTGTTAAAACAAAAACATAATATACTAAAAATGTTTTTTTTTATTTTTTATTTTCATCTATTTCTCAATGTTAAACCAAAAATACATCAATTTTGATAAATTAAAAAATATATATATACTCTGATGTGACAACTGTCAGTATAATATTTAAAAGCCAATGTTTTGAATGAAGTTAAAATTCAATGCTTCTAATAATACCATCTAGCAACAAAGACAGAAGTAATTTTTGGCCAACCCAACATGAAGATTTTAAAGGTTTTTTCACTTTCACTGTATTCACAAATTTTGGGGCCAGGATGAGGGCACTCCATCTTCCAAATAAATCTAATTACATTTTTTTTTTTTTAACAAAAAGCTTCTTTTTTCGGTTATTAAAATCTAAAAAATAAAATAATGACATTTTTAAACCCAATTTTCTAGTGACTTGCAACAATTTCTGTTACCAATCAAGAGAACTTTTAAAGTGTTGACAAAAAAAGAATTACTTGCAATTTGTTATCAAACATCAATTCTGTTTGAGTAATTATCATTTTATTTTCTGCTTTACTGTAATGTGTAGCTTCATTCTTTCAAAGTTTTGCAAATTTAAAATTTTCTTTCATCAATATTTTTTCACTTTAAACTTTGTATACAAAAACAAGAATTGCATAATTGTTTTTAAACTTGTTTGTTTGGTTTAAACAGAATTTTATCCATTGATTTTCAAATTTAAAAATTGAAAATGAAAGAATGATTTCGTAAATGTTATTATTTCAAATATGTGCAAAACAAAACAGAATCAAAAATTTTCATAATCTATTACGGAGTACTGCAAAGAAGATTATTATTGTTAATCATTCTTCTTGCGCAAATGTTATGTAATGAAAATAAACTATTTCTATTTCAGATTGAAAAAAAGAATAGAAATAATAAAATGTTCATTATTTTGATTAAATTTTAAAATAAAATTTATCCTTAAGTTGAAATCTTGTGATTTAGCAGACACAATTTTTTTTCTAAAATCGTTTTTTGTTGTTGTTCATCCAACTAAACAAAAAAAAAATGTAAAAAGTAAAGTTTACTTAAAAACAACGAAAAGTAGCTACAATATTCGTCAAATTCAAAGGTAGTTGTAAAGAAAATAGGCGTAAAATTTTCCTTTCCTGAAATAAAAAAAAAACAATTTTGGGGTTAATGACTAACTGCGTATAATTTTGACTTTAGGAAGAAATTGATTCTCTATAAAAACAAAAAAAAGCATGGCTTCATTTAATAATTCATAACAAAACAATATATTATTAATAAATCTACAGTTTTTGTTGTTATTTTATTTTTAATGAAAACAAAGAAGAAATAAACAAACGGTTTTTCCACTCAAACTGAAAAATGAAACAGATTTTCGTGAATCTTGCATTTTTTTTTCTTATTACTGGTTAAAAAAAATAATAATTTTAAACATCTACGCCAGTTTCTTGAAGGTCACCTCAAAAGAAATGGTGTTTTTCTTTTCTTTTTTTCTTTTTAAATCATGATTTTGTTTTGACAAGAAGGAGGAAAATGATGTTCTACAAAGTAAGAAAAAAGTTATCTACAGTTTTTGTGTTGTTTGTCATTCATCATGACAACGACTTGTTTTGGTCTGAAGAACTGATTCTTTTTTTTTTTTTTCTTTTTTTTTCAGAACCTCTCGAAATAAAATTTAAAAAAGAATTCATTTAAAAAATCTGATAGCGAAAAAGATTAAAACAATAGAAGAAAAGGACTCAAGATTTTCTACTGACATTGTTTTCAAAGATGTAAAAATGTGTTTTTAAGATGAAATACAAAAACTGTTTAGCTAAAAAGAAAACGAATATAAATTGCCATCATGATGATGATGAGAGATTTTTTTAAAAAAATGACTTTTTCCGCCTTCAAAGGGAACTAAAATATCTAAAACCAGTTAAAACGAATAATATTCGCTATTTTGTTTACATAAATAAATTTAGATTTTATTATACGTGAATATATACTGAATATGCAGATTTTTTTTTATTATTATTTCGTATGACAAACAAAACTGAAATTTCATGGGGGAAAATCTGCGCGCTTTGACAGAAGATGAATGATCATTGTGATTACAGACTATTTTTTTAATACTTGAAAGTTAAATAAAAGTATTATATTGCAATTTAAGTTTTATTCCGCAGCAAACAACGGGAAAATGAAATAAATCTTCTTGTTTAATAATTTCGACAATTAAAAGGTGTTAAATAAGAACTTCTGGTTGGTAATGGTGGCTTCTGTGTCACGTGACCTACGGAAGATCCAAAGGACCACAAATTAATAATGTTTTCTGTTTAGCGGCAAAAGAATAAATAAAGAAAAAAAATATATGTATATATAGGTATATGTAGCAAAAAAAAAACAATGTTTCAAGTCAATACACGCACAGTCACACATGTCTACAACAAAATGTCAAAATCAATGACTGCAAAAGTCAAACAAGAAAAAACAAAAACACTTCGCTTAAGATTCTTTCTAAATTAAAAAAAAAAAACAATTTCAGAGCCACAAGATAATTATTTTTTAACAGACAACGTTAGAAAGATAGCTATTATTAATTTAATTAATTATACAAACCTCAGCAGATTGCTCCTAACGAAACCGATTCCTAATTTTTTATATGTCGGTATTTGAATGAAGACGAAAGAGGCACTTTCAAAACAAATCAATCAGCTTAGGTGCAAAAAAAAAGTTCAGCCTTTTCAAAAAATTCAACGTGTCCCAACTGACTTCTTCGTTGATAATTATAGACGTTTATCAATTTACAAAGAAACGTCAACAAATGTAATAATAATCTATTTTCATTGTGTGTGAGTTAATTTTAGCGTGAGAAAGATTTAGTCTTCACATCCCACCGTTCTTGTGAAAAATGACATCCAAATCCACCAGCTGATGACGACGACGACGACGAGGTCATTTATTTAGAGTGAGAAAAATAATAAATGACAATAATATTTAAAATGCATTTTCATCGCGGAAATATCTCTTGCATTAGTCGACCAGATAGAAAGATTTTCTTTTCCTAAGAGAATTCGTATATAATTTTTTTTTTTCCTATGGTGTGCCACGTTTTGGTGATCAGGGCAGCAAGAGAGAAAATTTAACAAAACTGCTTGAAAGGTCAAGAAGATATTTAAAAACTTAAACGATCGAGGAGAGAAATGATTCGCCAATAAATGCGTATTTTTTTTTTACAAGCAATAACAATCACTTTTTTTTTTTTATTTAACCTCCTCCTTTGCTAGTGTACGTCATTTAACTGTAGCTGTGAAGGAGTATTTATTAACTCCTTGTCAGTGGCATATAAACGAATGAGTATCTGTTTTGGCTGTTGCAACCCTTTGTAGCAGACAGCTTGACTAGCAGATAATCAAGCAGGTAACTGGTAACATTTCTCCTCGAAACAGACAACCCCATGGTCATCATAGAAATAGTAGACTAGAGTATTTAATCACCATTTAAGCAGCAGTAGTCATATTCGTTTTAGTGTTACTGTTACGAATTGGTGGGTATTGTTGAGGGACAAAGGAGTTGGTCACCAGACACACACGCACGCACAACAGCCGGCAACAAGGAAGCAAGTTTATAATAGAAAATTGTGTCATATCACTCAACAACACTACTAGCCGCAGATGACTTATAGTACCTACTAAGCAACCTCGTAACAACCAGGTGATATAGTCGGACTTCTTCTTAAATTAATCTTTCTTTATTAACAACTTGAAACACATTGGCTACTTTAGACTTTTTTTTTTAATTTTCAAGTAATGAATAGAATAAAAAGGGTGAATGAAAGGTTGAACATCTTTGAGGTGAAAACTAAAAAAAATCTTTATAGATTTTCTTTTAAATTCTACCAGTTTTCTTTTTTTTCCCCGGTTAACTAACAGACCACGGCATTCTGAATCATACCTTTCGTTTCCTAGCCAAACCAATCAAAATTTTCCACCGACCACATCATCGATTTACACACCATGCTTTTTTTGATTTCGAAAAGAATCCCACGGAGACTTGGAGGATGGGCAACGGGTTTTTTTTTTGTTGCAAGCGATAAGATTTTTTTTTTAATCGTTTGTTGTGATTTCTTCAACGAAGTTGAAAAAGGACCCCCAAACAAATAGAAATGTTTTTTTTTTCCGCTTCCTAATTTGAAAATTTAAAGAAACGCTTTAATGATAAATTATAAAGACGGCAGTGAAAAGGCTGATCAAAATAGCAGCTTGTGGGATTTCTAAGGATTTCATGCGGGAAAAAAAAAGAGGATGTGATGCTCTTTTTATTTATTTACAACGTGCCCCCATAAAGAAAGGAGACTAACAAATCCGTCATCCACCGGAATAATCGATCATTCTTCTCTTGATTCACTAATTTTCAACATCTACAATTTTTATTAATTTGACAAAAAAAGTAAAGTGAATCATAAAGCAGGTACATGTGCACTTGGTCTCCCCATACATCACAGATTTCTAGCAGTCGTAGGCAGAGACGGCCTTTACACACTGTTCAGATTCACTAGCAAGTTGTACTTGATTCAATTTGGCTTTCTGCAAAAAGAGAAAGCAATCAATAGCCTTTAGCAGCAGTAGTTAAGATGTAAGCAAGACGGTTAAGGTTCAGGCTTACTACTATTTAGTAGAATTACAACATTAGAGAAATAAACATGCTACTAATCCAGCTAAGTGCTTTTTATATTGATACACATCAATCAACCTTGCTTTTTAAAGAGAAAGAGAAGAATCTATTATGTAACATGACAATAACATACAGAAATAAATTTATCATTTATGTAGATTTAAATGAAAAATAATTTAATAATTTATTTTGCTTCACTGAATTATATTTATATCTGCACAATATTTTATATATTCATTAGCCTTAATCAGTTAATTAAAACAAAAACATTTCTCTTACAAGACTTTGAATCAACTAAAATTTATTATCAATTTGAATACTAATCTAATTTTACTTTATGAACAAATTCATTATCTTGCTTTCTTCACATTCAATTGTTTAAGTTGAAAACAGAAAAAAAGAAAGACTAAATGTCAGCTTTCATAAAACCTATCAAGGTACAAAAGATAGCAAAGATCTCAGGATAGTTGGACATCAAATGTACAAAACACTAAAAAAGAAAGCAGTTCAATGTCATACCAAACTGATGCAATTTTTCCTAAAAACAACTGTTTTTTTTTTTTAAATATAGTCACATTAGTTTTAAATAACAAATAACTTTTTATAAATATTTTATGACATTCCTGTAGAGGTTATTGGGAAATTGTAAGAACATGACATTGAGATTGGTTAATTTTCCATTCTTTTCCACTGTGCTTGAAGATCTTTTCATGGATCTTAAAACATTCTTTTCCTGAGAAATATTATCTTTTGTATAAAGCATATTTAACCATCTATTGCTGTTTTTCAATTGTTAATAAATGAATATTAGTAAAACTGGATCAAGAAAGCAAAGTGCATAATCAATAACTGCAGTAAAGTGCACCTATGTAAATATATCACCTACCTGCACCACAGATGGTTGACATCAACTACCACTCAAACAAATCTGCAGTCACAGCAGAATATTTCAACCTGAAAGTGGCTTTTCTTTATCACATTTCCATAATGTCATTAGAAAATAAAATTCAAAATTTTTCATCAATTTTTTTTATTTGAAAGTTTTAGCTGCTAAAATTATCAAGAGGACCAAGGGACAAAAAAACAAAAACTTGCATTTTTCATAGATACAATTTAAAAAAAAAAAAAGAAAAAAAGATTTTCTCATTTTTTTTTCCAATGGAAAAAGAATTGATGTTGGAGGAATATTCATTAATAACATAACCAAAAATAAATAATTTTGCCAATGAATTAAAGTTAAAAAATTTATAGAAAAAGAGACAATATATTATAGAGTTAATTACAATATACAATAATACTCACCCTAACATTTTATGACCCACAGTATGACCTCTTCTAGTAGTTTCTGATTATTTCTATCTTATCTCCACCCATGTTTACTTAGTTTATAAACACTTTCCCCTCCCCATCATAAAAAAAAGCACTGACCAATAATGTGTGTGTCTGGTAAAGGAAAACATTCACTTTTTTTTTTATTCTTTTCCAGCCACACTAGTTTCATTATTAAAACGTTTTTTTTTAATAATTTTTCCTTTAAAATATTAAAATAAGTGAATCTTAATTGATGTAAGATCCTTTAAGAATGGAAAGAGCAGAATGAGAACAACTTACTCCCATGAGTATCTGTCTATATTTCTGAGATGAGGTATTATGTACATATTGCAATTTTTGTTATTAAATCTTCTGAGCCAACCAAGCATAGAAATGAATACAATATGGGCACTAGTAATAAGGAGTGCCAGAAGCAATAATAACAACAAAAATTGCAATATGAGCTCTTAAAAAAAACGGTTGCTGAAGACATTAGGTTTATAATACCTAGAAATTCATACACAGATGTCCTCAAAGACACATGGCACAGAGGATAAAGGTGTTGGTTTGATAGGACCCAAAGAATGTGAGTTCAATACCAGGTTAAAGCAGTGGAGAGCTTGTGGGAAATTAACAGGAGATAACTGAAATCCATTAAACATGGAACTAGAACAGTCTACCCCAGTGAACAAAATAAAAATAACTTTGATATTCCAATGAAGAAGGCCAGAGCATACAATGGCCGAAACATTGTAATAAATATGGTCATGAATTAAATAAAGGGTTTGGTTCATAATTCCAAGAGGTTAGTGAGTATAACAGATAGCTGAAAAAGGCTGTATAGTACAACATTGTGAATATAACAAAAAATATAAACAAGATAGAAAAATATATAATTAAGTGAATTTTGATAGTTATTTCAATAGTAATAAATCTGATTATTAAATCTATATAAACTTTTTAAAATTCATTTTCTTTACAACTGATAAAGATCAAATGAAAAATGTTTTAACATCGTAAGAACATCCAAATGTCACAAAGCCTTTTTGAACAAAAAATAATTTTTACTAACAAATAAAGTATTTGAAAACCATTTCTTCACAACTGAAAATAAATTTAACTACAAAGCCAGATTGTTTTTTTTATGTCTTAACCTTTTAAAGCCAGAAAATATTTTTAGATTATAAGAATTCTTTTAAAAGATAATTATTTACACATGCAAGTTTTACTAATTAACCCATAGCTGGGGAAGAAGAGGTGGATTCATACTTTTTCCCCAAGAGTATTTGCATGAAAGTGAATATAACAATATCAACTGGAATTGGAACTCAGCTTTCCAAGTTCCAATTCCAAGCCATTATCCATTACACCACCCTCACATCCAAGATTACTGCACCTAGCATTCTCAAGCAGTCACCTACTGACCAGGCTCAACATTGTCTAAATTCAATGATCATACAAGAGCAAGTGTTTCAATTTGATATGGCTGTAAGCCTACAAAAGCCTTTGATTGCTTCCCCATTTTTTTAAATAATTATGAAAATGGGTAATAAATGACAACTGATAGCTGAAGATATTTTTTTCATTTTACATATCACTACTATAAGTCAACTCCAGTTGACTTCATGTTTTTGAGGAAAAAAATCTTTTTTAGTTACTAATTTCTTAAGTATACATGAAACAAGAAGGTTTGTTTCAAAGTAAACATAAGAACGCATATGACAGAAACTTGTGTCAAAAAGTACTAGATTATTTCAAATAAAAGTTTCATAAATTTCACTCACTACAGCAATTTTTTTTAAATTCTTCTATAAAATCATGTGGTAGCTTGAAATTAAATAGAGCAGGATCCAATTATCTTTATCCTCTCAGAGTATGTATAGGATTGGCTAATCAACATGCAACAATAAACAATAAGGTAATTATTTATTTGAGCCTTAGAAGATGAAGATTCATGATTGACTATTCAACCTTGTATACACCTGCCAGCAAAGAGAAACTGCACCTGACCAAGATGTAGTTGACAAATGTTACCTCTTTATAAACTTACTCTAAAGCTAATTGTATATTTTGAGGAATTTAGTTTTTCTAATTTAGACACAAGTTAAAAATTAAAATGTCTGCAAGTGTCCTAATTCTAACCAATTATATTTTGGGGCACTATTAGAGAATTTGACACTCAAATGTCATATTGAAAGCAAGGACAAAGAGTAACAACAAATAACCGACCTAACAAGCTTGAACCTGGATTGGGAGGGATAGTGAAAAGAAACAAAAAAAAAAAAAAAACCTAAGATCTATGAAAGATAGGCAGTAGTGGAGAGCCATGATCGCACACATTCTGAAGGGACATAGTCCATAGAAGAATCACCAGTAACTTATTATTTGAGTCTGAACATATAAGCAAAGCTTGTATCTGTCTTTCTTGGAACAGAGTATCCAAGCTGGCATCCTATAGAATTACATGAACTAGATATTGTTGTTTGGTAACAAGACAATATATGTACCTAAGCTCATTGGCAATTCCCCCAGAAGATTAACCAGCTGATGCTGCTAAGAACATATGTTCAAAGCAAGAATAATACAAGTATATACATTCTTCTGAAGGCTAATTGAAATATTTGTGACAGGTTACAAAACTGGATGAAAGCTGACACAGTGCAATAGGGAGGATACAACGACAAATCCAGCATTGATAGCAAACTATAAAAGACTATAAGAAATAAAAATTAAGATTATTTACTCAGTAATTGATAGAGTGATACAAAAGAACATGCCACTTGTTTGAAAACTATTGAAACTGCAATTCGAAGTTGCATTAAAATTGATATTGTCAAGGATAGTATAAGTTTTAAGTTGATAGCTGCCAAGTCTTAACATTTTGGAAATTTCTAATAAATTCTAGGGAATAAAATAAATATTTTAAAACTTGTAATATAGAAATGTTTAAAAATGTTAATGAAAAGTAGCAAATAATACATATCTATGAATGGTACCTAAAAGATTTCTCTTCACAATGTAGACCAATTAAAGTTTCAGTTTTACTTATTTATTTTTTTAAAATTTAGCACTAAAATTTACCAATAAATAATACTAAAAACAAATTGATGTAATGGAATAACCTGTCACCCCCATGAGTGACTACACTATAGGTAGTAACTGTAAATCAACGAACTAGAGTCTAGCCGTGATCTGTTCCAGCTAAACAGTCAAACTCTCTGCCCGAAGGCAGAGAGGAACCCGGATGAGGCTCTGCCGAAGGGCAGAGTCTCGTTTGGGGAGGTAGACTGCCCTTGAACCCATTTATACGTGTTCGAAAGGGAATATTTTTGGCTGAGACTATGGGCTCAGAGAACCCACGTTAAACCTCGCCTTGTGCCACATGAAACCCTCGTGGAGGGGTGGCTAAATATTCTTGCTGGGATCTGTTGAGTACAACTCAGACTTACGTGAGAACTACCAACCTTCCAATAGTAGCACTCACTACTCGATTGACTTGTGACGACCTTGTGCATAACTGTTACATTTATTCTTATTGTATTGGTTTTTACAATAAACCTTTACTTATCTCATCCTCGTCGCCACTGTTATATTCTGTGCTAATAGGAATATATACTTGAAAAACACAGTGGATAAAATAAGTAAAGGTTTATTGTAAAAAAACCAGTACAATAAGAATAAAGGTAACAGTTATGCACAAGGTCATTACAAGTCAATCCAGTAGTGAGTCACTCATGGGGGTGACAGGTTATTCCATTACATGACAAATACTGATAATTTTTTAAAATAACTTTTCATATTGTAATAAGGCAGATAAAATTCATTGGAATATCTCATCCAAATTTTAATAAAATATTCCATTTTGCACAAAAAACTTAAAATAAAAGATTTCAAATTCAAAGTAAAAAAAGCAAAAGCTTTATTTAATAAGAATAAAGGGATTATGAATTGTAGAAAAGTAATGCCATTATCAAAATAAATGTAAATAATACAAAGATGGATATACTTTGATTAATTGAGCAAAAAACTCTTCAAAAATATCCTCACCTTTCACTAACAATGGTTGAATACAATATTCCAAAACATACAATTCAATCATTTAATAACAGATATCCAGACATGTTGAGTACACACTTATTATTAACATTAAATCAACTGCCAAACATTTTTTAAATAATAAAAAAAAAAGCAAAAAAAAAGAAGCAATCTTTCTTGATGGTTGACTTGTGTAAAGACAAAACTACACTTGTCTAATTTGGCAGGGGAGCTAGTAAAACATTTTCAAAATATGACAAAAACTCCTTACAAAACCTCCAAAATGACCAAAACTCATTTTTTAACTTACCAATAACATTAGTCAATTTCAAAATGTCATTATTCATAACAGTGTGCCCAATGGTGGAACTGTGATTTGGTTTTGCCTCGGTGATCTGAGAACTAACATAGGTAGAACAAACTATTCTCCAAATAAAGTTTCAAAATTTTTTGTTGGAGTGAGCAGTACAGATCTTTCTTCTAAGTTTAACAAGATATTTCAATCTTTAAATTACATCAGAAGACTACCTTATCCATAAGATTTCCTGAGCAGGTACAAAATGGATATCATTATTCTTACCCATAAAATATTTTTTAATCACCAAATGAAAGAAAATATATAAACAGTCATAGGATCATCTTGACTAACAAGTCTTCAATCATTCAAACATGCCTTCTATAATAAAAAATTATCCCATTTACAGACACAACATATAAAACCTGTAATCAGAAAAGCTAAACATGATGACACCAGTTGAATGCTATCTTCAATTCCAAAATATTTAAGGCAGTTTTAAATTCATACTTTCATTTAAAAATATTATTTGACATAATCTTCCTATTGTTTTCTTTCAAATAGTTTTTTTACAGTTGGCTTTACTAGTTTTCTTCTTAAAAGATATTTTAAAAATTAAACAAATCAAAATATTTACAAATTAGCAAAAGTTTTATTTCCTTTTATTTTCTTTATATTCACAAAATCTGTGACTCTTACTGACTCAAAAGTTGCATAAAGTTTTTTTTTTTTTAGTAAAATTCTTTCTCATAATATTAAATAACATTTTGTGTACAGAAGACTTACAACTATTTTTTGTATAATAATTTAGAATTAATTTTTTTTTTCATGAACAATATCTAAATATATTTTCCCAGAAAATTATTTCATTTCTCTGTTGCCATATTTCTTTATGACATTATGAATTTGAGCATATAATGGTTTGCAAGCTCATCTCAAGTAGTGAGTTCAATCCTTACTGGAAGTGATCCTGACAAAGTTAAATTTAATAATTAGAAAATATTTTTATTGAATAACAGTGAATGTTGAATCATTAATAGTTAAGTTTGATTTCTTAGCCAGCTTTAAGTTAGGATATTTGACATATATTAATATACACTAGGAATACCAACAACATGTTGTAGTTTATTCTTAAAATTTTGTTTCTAATTTGATGCAAACAGCAGTTTTGTATTTTCTACCAAATTGCTTCACATGTCACTTTCTGTTGAAAAATGTTCCAACCCTCTTTAGAGAGACCTTTCACTACAACTACATTCTACAGTCAATTTAGTAGCAAAATGTATTAAGAATATATCTATGATATATACAGAAACATTCAAAAAATATTCTGAAAAACAATCGTAAAATTTTTTAGTCAAATGAAAAACGCTTCTATATTTTATTGCTCATTACACTACTTTTACTATAAAATTGTAGCTCATTAAGTATTTATCTTTTTTTTATAAACACTTGAATGGGCCAAGTTAACTACTTTGACATTTAAGATTCAGATTTGAAACTTAGCATAAAAGTGTCCACCATTGTTATATGTAACTCACTTAGAAAATCATTATTTCTTCATGATGTTGTTTCAGTGTCAAAAGATAGGTAAAATGTTAGTAAAATCTCTTGTAAAATTATGGCAGGAATAAGCAAAATTACGATATTCATCTAGAATAAGTAACCAAGTGCTCTACAGATAATATCTTATGAAAAACTTTCAATTTGCTTAAACTAAATTTTTTTTTAAATTTCAAATATGACTTTGTCACTTCTTGCCACATTATTTTGTAAGAGAGAAGATAAATTTTGAATTAAGATGTTTTTATAGCCAAGCCAACACAAAACCTTGAACAAAATTAATTATGCCAATGATTTTATGATAGTGAAATACCTAAAAACTAGAAATAGATTAAATGCCCATATTATATTTTTTGATCATAAACCATTTTTTCTTAGTCCTTATTTTATAAAAACACCGCAAAAGGAATCAAATTTAAAAATATAAATTATATAAATTGTAATACAAGTCAGAACAGAATATCTTTTATCCTGAGAAGCCAAACTAAATAATTGTGATAATGCAGAAGAAAAAAAACATTAAAATGATTTCTGCTTTGAATATCATGATGGATATACAATCACGATTTACAAGTTTCAGGGGGAGTTAACTCTGTTAATTGTAACCCCAAGTCTATCCAATATAGAGTAAGTTATTTACCAAATCAAATAGAAAATTTACTCATCAGATAGAGAAAGAACTTATAAGCAATTTAATTTTGCATCATCATTACTTAGGTAACATAAAGTAATAATGTTAATTGATAACAGGAAAAGATTATTGCATGATCATTGTACAGCTTTTCAGTTTGTCATAAATCTCATTGTGTCCTCATTGATACAGCTATTTAGAAACAAACTTTACCAAACAATGTGAGAAATAAATCCTAGATTAGTAGCCTCTGACTTCAGGAAGGTTTACACTGCTTAACTTTGTTCTTTATTTATTCCTGATGCAAATCCCAGGATTCTTAACTTGGTCACTATTGAAAAACTATTTTTTTACAACTTTTCATAATAGCAGAGACAAGTGACATGACTGATGGAGGTAACATTTTGACAGTGCCTATATCTTTGAGATTTCATTTTAACAGAAACTTTCTTGGAGAATCTTTTTATTACTTACATATCTACAGAATATAACAATTCTTTTTCCCAGATTCTTTGTGCCTTGTTTGAAAAAAAAACTAAAATGAAGTTATGGGGGCAAATTAGACAATTTCATTTTTTTTTTAAAATTCAGAGAATATCTAAATTTATTTCTTACAATGTAAATTTTCATAACAAAGATATAAAATTAATTTAATGATTTTATTTCACTTGACAACTAATGGCCACTTGAATTTTATAAAACTGTCAAAATTATGGCCCAATCTTCATTTCTCACAATAAAATTGTTTCTATCCAATATTTCTTAAAATTTAATAACAAAGCAAGAAATTTAGTTATTTTTTAACATTTTGATATTTTTCTTTTCAACAAGAATTAGCTGTAAACAGCATATTCAAGAAAAGCATCCAGGTTGTAATGTATTTTAGAAATAGGCATTGGCAATTAGATCCAATGGACTGTCATCAATATCCTTTGATCAATAACATTATCCATTAAAAATGTATGAGTCACAGATAATATCAGTTGTTTTATCGTTACCAATTAAATCTAGTCTCTTTTTGTTTTTCTAATTGAGTTTTTCCAGATGCTGACATATTACAGTGAGATTTAAAAGAAACAAAGAATGGTATTTAAGCCACTAATGGGTTATGAATTTTCAAAGTCAAAACCATGGCCTTCACGGAGACAATGTTTTCTTCAATATCAGATTGTCACAGAATTAAATAACAAAAGCTTTGAGGTTCAGGTTAGAGTTCTTATTTATTCTATGTGTGCTGAAGCCAAGCAAATAAATAGCACTTTCAAAATATGTGATGGACTTGCTTCAACAGAAATCATATTCAATAGCATCATCTTACTTATTATAAAATGCAGAGTGTGTGTGTGTGTGTGTGTGTGTGCGTGTCTGTACGTTTATATATTGGATCGGATTTCCTACATTTTTCAAACGATTTCAAAACTTCACAGGACTACGTAAAATTACCTTGCGGCGGTTCTGACAGCACCAAAAATTGGAAAAACACAATTGTTTTTGCATGAAATCAATTTGAAAACACGATTAAGAGGCATTAATGAAAGGGGGACAACTCATATCGAGTTATACTTATTAATATCGAGTTATCAAGTTATACTTATAAAACCCGGGTTGGTTGGTTGTGTGTGTGTGTTCCTTTATATATGGGATCGGATTTCCTACATTTTTCAACTGATTTCAACAAAACTTCACTTTTTTTTGGCAGGTAGTGTTTCTTATTGTCTTGCACACGTTTTTCTTTATTTTGACATTCAGAATGCTTTAAAAATTTCATTTACAAGACAATTGTTTATAATAAAATTCTATTCAATCGGTAGACTCATAACGATTGAAAACAATGTTTTTGTTTGAGTTTGGGTTTGACCAATTCGTAAAAAACAAAAAAAAAAACAAAAAAATAAAACTAATTAAGACATGCATGTCCATCAACCTTAAACAATAATCTTTGTCAATTTTATTTTTCAGTCTTTATGATGGTCGATACTTGATCTATCTCTTACTGTTTCATCCCCGGGCAACACTGGGCTCTACTGCTAGTTTTTAATAGAAATTTTACTCTTAAAGTAAAAAAAATGTACATTTGTGTATTGTATGTCCTGACCAAATACAAAGGCTTTCCAAATAAAGGAATGTTCAACTAGAGTCAAACTAGGAGAGTGGGATTGAAAGAAAGGGAGTTATCAGAAAAAAAACTCCAACTCCAGCCTGATTCGAAAGTCACAATAAAAATTGCTTGCCAGTATGAGAAAGTAAAAATGGCAATGTCAGAGCAACAGCTTTTAATTCTTGATGCAATGTAAGATGCTTCCAAAATTAAAACACCATTTTTTAGCAGAGTGTGAGTTTCTACACCAACTTCCCATAATAATAGCGAAGAGGTTGAGAAAACGATTACAATCAATGTGGCAGAGAACCAGATAGAAAAACAATAGATTGTTCTGCCAGAAAGACACTATTACATCTACAATAAGTGGAGTCATTTTTCTATTGTTTGCCACAGTAAGATAATAGACATAGTTAACAATGTAGATAAGGAGAAGGAAGTACATTTCCTTGATTAGGTGCCTTACCATTGACCCATTGTAGCATATTAAATTGAACCTTTGTGGATGTAATTCTCAATTTAAAAATGACACTGGCATCACAGTGACATCTTTGAGAATAGAAAAAAAAAATTAAATCTAAACCCTTAATAAGCCCAACAACATCTAAACTTAGGTCATCAGCAGATGCTATGAAGTGCCATGGACATTTTACCATGTCAGTCAAAATTCAGGCTTATGAAGTAATTTCATTAAAAATATTAATTTGGTTATTTTTTTTTTTTTTTTTTGCATTTACATCTAAATTGGAATGTAGTTTGGGGCTAATAGCATAAAGAGTAGAGATCCTGGACAAATGAAAAACATTTTTTCAGTATCTTGATGAAAATTCTGTTCAATGTCAAATGATCAAAATTGTATTGGAAGATAATGCAAAACCTTACATTCTCATTACAGTGTGCAGAATAACTATACAATTATTGGAGAAGGTAAAAATAGAGCTGGAATGAATACAAAAACTGGTGTAATTGAAATAATTACTAAACCAACAGACTAGTATACACCCATGGTATCAGTCCTGAAAAGGAATAGCCACATTAGGATTTGTATAAACTTCAAACACCTGAATGAAATTGTAATACAAGAACAGTATATAATTCCAATACTTGATAGCATCCCACGTAAATTAAAAGGGGTAAATTTTTCAGTAAACTTCATGCCATTTCAAGATTTTGGCAAATTCTACTTGAGAGTGACTCTGCAAAAAGGTATAAACTTTTATTGCCCATTTTGACTGATATTTTTACAGAAGACTTTCTTTTTAGATACAGTGTAACCCGGATATAAGAGAGTTGTTGGGACCGGAGAAGAAGTCTCTTATATCCGGGTCACACTGTAGTATCAACTACAGAAATTCTAACACTATATAGGAGAAATTCTCAAAAATGAAAAAGGTGTCATCTATTTTGATGACATACTAGTCATCAACAAAGATGCTACTAAAAATAAGAAACAATTCAACAGGATTTTAAATAAATTAAAGTCAAATGCACTAAAATTAATCAATGATAAATCAAAACTGTTAGAAATTAAACACTAGATGACATTGTAAAAATAGACAAACTATAGCCTTTTCCAAAGT
Source organism: Acanthosepion pharaonis (assembly GCA_903632075.3). Lineage (NCBI taxonomy): Eukaryota > Metazoa > Mollusca > Cephalopoda > Sepiida > Sepiidae > Acanthosepion > Acanthosepion pharaonis. The sequence continues at coordinate 3,479,673 of CAHIKZ030001046.1, forward strand.
GAAAACTAAGTAAAGGACTAACAGTTAAATTCAATTGTTAATTCAGATTCAAGCAGTTAAGAAATCAAGAGTTCTCTTACAAAAAAAAAAAAAAAAAAAAATATAAATAAAATAAAAATAATGTAATGTGGCTCACTGTTCACAAACGCTACTATTGACAGGACAATGTTACACTCAAATTGAAAAGTGTAGGTTTGCAAAAAGTTTGAAAGATTCCTTTACCCTTAAAACTGGTCACAAACCCTTTATTCCATGAAGTACCTCTCTGATGCCAGATTACTTATGAAGCTATTGTGCTTTAAATTAAAAACTGGTTTTTTTTTTTTTCTTACTGAATACACTATCAAGAAATCCACTGAAAGGTGATAAAAAAATGAGCAAGTTTGCCAGTTGACAAAACACTAATCGACCTAGTCTGGATAACATGGTCAGTCACCGACAAATGTCTAACAGAAATAGTGTTGCTGTCTGCTAACTAGGATCCTAAAACAAGCTATCAAGTACCCAAAAGTAAAATGGCCTACCTATAAAAAACAGTTGAACACTGATATGCACAAACTCTGTGGAGAAAAAAATAAACTAAGTGTTTATAAAATCTTACTTCTTAAAGTACTTCTTAAACCGAGCGAAATGAGATTTTAGAAACTATTCACAGTGGGCATCAGGACATGACTAAATGCCAACATCATACAAACTCTTTAGTGTGATAAGCTGCCATCAACAAAAAACATTACTATGGAAGGAGAAACTATTTATACTGTGAAGAAAGGAGGCCAAACCATAAGAAAAAGACTCTCAAACCACCCCCCTTTACCTAAAGGTCCATTTCAAATGGTAGGAGCAGACATGCAAATTTAAAGGACAATATTACTTTGTACTAATAGATTATTTCTCAAAATATCTTGACTTCCAAATATTAACACAGCCAATCTTATCGGGAGTTTGAAAAATAACTTTGCACATCAAGGTCTTCCTGTAATATTAATCGCTGACAACATCCAACAGCTTGTATCAACTGAGTTTAAAGAATTAGCAGATACCTGAAAGTTTGTCCATGTTACTAGTAAACTGTACTTTTCAGAGGCAAATGAAAAAGTAGAGAGAGCTGTAGAAACTACTTATAGCATATGTCAACAAAACGACCGATTTTTGGTTGTGGTAGTGTATAACAACAACAACAACAACACCTCTACGACTAAGTCCGGTCAAACTTGCTTTTGGATGCTGACAATGAATGATTGAACCAATATTGTGGCTCAACCTTAAACTGCAGCAGATTTAAAAAAATGTGATTAGATAATATAATGCTAAAGTAAAGACAGCTCATAAGAAATATTTTAACAGGGGCCATGGAGCTCAAAGTTTATCAGAATTCCAACAAGGAGATATTGTTCTCCAAAATTTAGACCTTGAGCATCAGTGGTCTAATCCAGCAACAATTATAAAAACTTCTCACTCTGCTCCTTCCTAGAGTAGACATTTGATGGCATACGGTGTGGATAGAAAAGGTAACACCTTCATGTATCAAGTGTCACAATTAATTCCCAAGGGGGCCAGAGTGTGTCTATTGGTCACATTAATCATTAAACAACATTCTAACACCAAATCCACCTGATATTTCAAACAATTCTGAAATACCCAACAAAACCTCTAGCCATCCTGTCAGCCTATGTATACCATAACAAAATTTGGTTGAATCAATCAACTTTATAGTACAGTACCTGCTCAAATGATGCATGTCAGACACATTATCCAATCTGACTAAATGAGGAAGATATACAAATATACATCAGCAATTAGTTCCAATGGACTATCATCACCCTTCAGGTGATCCTATTATTCATTATAAATGGATAGAGTATAGAAAGAAAAAAAAAAACAATTATTTTATTGCTACCAACTCAACCCAGTTTCTTGTTGCTTTTCTGCGTTAATTGCATCTCCACACACATTATACTAATTACAAATAAATTGTGGTTTTCGTAACAAGTTGAATTAATTTCCAAAATTGTATAAGGAAGTAATTATGTATTTATGAAACTCAATTTTTTTTTGATCCAATGATATTAAAAATTTCTTTTTCAGATAAAGATAGACCAGAAGTAATTTAGATAAAAGATTTGGCAATTAAATGCTGTCAATATCAAACTAAAAATGTGTCATCATCATCCTTTTTCTGTTTAAACTACATAACAATTAGACATTTACAAATGAACTTAATTCAGACAAAATGTATGCCACCAATTGGAGAGCAAATTAGAAGTTAGTACACCTACCCTTCCCTGAGAACATGGTATCCAAAAAGGCCAGTAACATCCTTGAATCCAGTAAATATATGATCCAGCAGCTGGAAATGTCAAATAAACAGACAGCAAGTAAAAATTAGAGAACAATTCAACAGGAAAAAAAACTTCTTTAATTAAAATACTTACTTCTTTGTAATCTTATTAATTTGGTAATATTAAAAATTAAGAACACCAAAAAATAATGCCAAATTAATTTTAAGTATTACTGGGTATTTTTTAACCTATAAGCCATAAAAGTCGAGAAATTCATTGGAAGAAATTGTGAGGTTATCTTCTATTTCTTATCCATAATACCTTTTTAAAGTGTTTTCCCCTCTGCACACATGTGGAAAACAAAGAACTGTCATAGAATTTCTATTTTTACAAGCAGAAATTGTTACAAACATTCACAGAATGTTAGTAAATGTTTATAGAAAGACTGCACTTGACATAAGCACTGTAAGGAGGTTATTCAGTAGAACTAATGATAATCCTAGAGAGAAAGAAGAAACTGACTTTAATGATAGGCTCCACAATGGCAGTTTAACTGCTGCTGTGAATGAGAATAAGGCCAACCAGGCTGATGTCCTCATTTCAGTTGACAGAAGTATCACTATTGCAAAACTCAGTAAAAGCCTGGTGAATTGCCCTCTAATATTTACAGAGATATGTAAGTGCCTATAGTTTTTGTGCAGTCTCTTGGCTACTCAAATGTCTGTGCAAAATGCATTCCCAGAATGCTAATAGACTCCATAAAGGCATATAGGATGGTTGCTAGCAAAGAGATTGTGGAGTACTGACTTAGCACCCTCAGACTTTTATATGTTTGGGCCCAAGCAGGAAGCACTCAGAGAACAGTAAGTGACCAATGACATTCAGACAAATGTGATAAAAATCAGCCAAGAAACTTCTATAAGGTTTGGTATACATGACTTTGTTAAAAGATGACATACCACAACAGAATATTGGAAGACTAAGTTTGGAGTCCTGTGAGTTTTGTATTCATTTTGGCATGTATGTCTCTACTATTTAATCTGTTGTAATTAAAAAAAACAAATCTCATATTTTACTGACCCACATAAGCTTTAACAAAAACTAAAATCAATGTCCTCATGTTTATGCATTAGCAGATAAATGACAACAACTTGAACAAAATGGTGAAAATTAAGCTCACCTAACAAAAAATTCATGTTAACAGTTTTAAAATAATTAAGTGCAGTCAAAATCTCTATGTTAATATAATGTAAATATTGTTGAATTGTCAAAAGTATATGCAACAAACGCATTGCAGAAATAGACTGACAACAAGGGAAAGAGGAAGACATTGCAACTCACAATTTTTTTTTTTTAATGGAAAAAATATTTATTGAATTATTAGAAAAATTTATAAAAAACAGTTTAAAAACATAGCAACTAAAAGTACAAATGACAATAGTTAAGTAATTGTGAAAGCAAAGACATCAATTTCTCAAAACAGTTCTAAAAAGTTTGAAGCATTACTCACATTTTTTTTAAGCTTCTCTGATGAGATCAATTCCTGTTTGGTTGCAATTCTATCTTTCAGAGAATTTTGCAGTACTTTTAGAGTTAAACTCTGTTGAAATTGAAAAATATCAAAGTGAATTCAAATATGAATAAAATAGTTTAAATAATTTTTCATTTTTTAAATGAAATGCAAACATTATTTTAATTTATTCTTCAAATAAATACAACTTAAGTGGCAAATTTCAATTGATGAAAATAAAAAAAAAGGTCAGATTTCAAAAATTAAATAATGCACTACTCTTGAATTTTATCATTTTTGACTAGTATTTCTTTCATCTTAACTTCAAATACTTTTATCACAATTAAGAATGTGAATTCATATCTTGCTGAAAGCTTACTTCCAAGCTACACTGTATACTTAGATATAGAATGACTGTGTAGTTGTCATAAAAATCAACTGAAATTAAGATTAAAGAAATACTAAGCAAACAATTAGCATATTCTATATACAAATATTCTATCATTAAAATACAATCAACAGTTCACTTTTTACCAGTTCTTGCTTACATTCATTAAAAGTAACAAGTAGTCATTTGATCAATTTATAATATCAGTTTGACTACACTAATATTTACATTGACAATTTGTACTAGAAACAGTAAAGTCTTTGTACATTGTCCAAAAGTTTATAAGCAATTTCTGATTGTCACCCTCTGTGACAAAACTGTATAAAGAACAAAATGAACTGTGATACAGGAATAAAGTGTCGCTGTTGACAGTTGAGTTTCAACATAGATCACCAATATATATATAGAGGAAATGTATATATGGGAATTAGCTTGGCATCGAACCGATCTCCATTTCTAGTCTATCCTCTATTACTATACAGACCACTATTCTCTACTCTATTCACTATACTATTTTTCTATTCAGATTATTTTCCAAGCGAGTATTATCCAGCAAGTACTATGAGTGCAAGTGCTATTTAAAGGCATCTGACACCAGCATTGTTCAACAGCGCACTATAGTTGTATCTGCAATTACAAAGTCTCTACTACAACAAGCATTATGAAAGTGACAATGAGTGTTTGTTGACATTACAAAAGTGACAATGAGTGTTCATTGACATAACAAAAACTTTTTTTTCAGCTGTTCAGGAATATAAATGAATATTCATGGATAACTGATTCACACAAATATTAAACATGAAAATGCCAAACATCAGTAATTGGGTACAATTTTCAGAAAGATATAAAACATTATCTAAATTAATAAAAATTTATAATTTAGATTCTTTTTGAGTAAAACAAAAAAAAAAAAATTACAAAAGATTTTTTTTTTTAAATATTTCAATACAAATAATTACCAGAAAAATCCACTAACAAAAGATTATTATTTTTTATTCTTTATTAAAACATTAAAAATAGTAACAATAATTGATAACTGATCACAATTTTTTTTATTTTATACCTGACTACTTTTACAGCTTCCTGATGAAAGAAAATTAATGTAAACAATAAAATTTAAATCAGTAAAGCTGCCAATTGACATAAATATTCAGGTTTTGCTGCTATAAAGACTTTATATTGGGCTTTTGAATCTGATTAAATTGAAGGACTAACAGTAAAATGTAGCTACTTTACTATAATAAAAACTTAAAAAAGAAGATGGTAGTGTAAACAGAAAACCAACCTTCTTGAAAAAGATATAAATTTAGCACACTCAGCAACATCATCTTTCACAGAGACCTACATTTTCTTAGATTTTTTTTTTGTTAGGTAAACACAACCCATGAGAAGAAACAACTTATAGTTAATAATCTGAAAAAATTTTGTTCAAATTCAAGTTATTTGAAAACAATAATAGTTCTTTTTATCTTGTATTAATAAAATAAAAATAAAATGCTGATTAAAATTTCTTTCAATAAATCAACTGAAATTCTTGTAACCAAAAAAAAAAAACATCAGAGAAATTCCCACTATTCTCTGGTTAGACATTTCTTTTCTGCCATCTGGATATTTTTTCAGATTATAATAATCCATTATCTTCTTCCACTACTACTACTACTACATGTCTACATAAAAAGCAAAGCCTTTTCTTATAGTCACCTGCCAAGTATTTTTCATTAGCATAGTAATATTTAGGATTTTTGAAATTTACTGTACTTTTATTAGTCACACCACAATGCAATTCAATTCATTGGACACGTAAAGAGTTTAACTGAAAATTCTGAAGCAAAATGGACAAAATTTGCCCTATTTTAATTCAAAAATAATAATGAGCACTATATATGAAGGTCAGCTTTTTGAAAAATAAAAACTTAAAAATCTGAATCACTTTCACAAAGTACTTTTTTTTTTTTTTTTTAAGAGTTTTGAGTGTTTTATAATTTATATTCAAACAGCAAGAACAAATTTTAAACTAAATGCTTAAGAGGATTTTGGTACAACAAAAGTAACAAGACAATATTTTTTTCTCTCTCAATTGAGCACTGTTATCAATAATGTTTATTAATATTATTTTATGAAAATTGTTAATGAATTTTTATATCTAAACAGAAATTGTCCCCTGAATATCTCTAATCTTGAAATTACGGCGTACATCATAACGGTGTTAGATCCAGTAACAGGACCCAAAGAGTCTGAGTTCAATACCTGGTTAAGGCTGTGGAGAACTTTCAGAGGGGAATTAACAGGAGGTAACTGACATCCATTAAACATGGCACGTGGAACTAGAACAGTCCACCCCAGTGAGCGAAATAAAGGGTTCAGTTCGACATTCCAACCACCTGAAGAAGGCCGGAGCGTACAATGGATGAAATATTGCGATAAACATGGCAACAAAGATGTGGACAATAGTCCGAATAATGTAAATAATATATAATATATATATATATATATATATATATATATATATATATATGAAGGAGTGCTGAAAAGTTGTGCCCAATTAAAAAAAAAAAAAGAAAAAAAAAGGATTAATTGATCAGATTTTACAAAGTAAGCTGAACTGAGAATTTTTCAGTACAACTTCCTGGATATCTTTAGGAATTTGGATACCATATTGAAAAACAGATTTAAAATGATTCAAATGCATGAACAGATAAAAATATTTACAATTTGTTTCTAAAATAGAGCATCAGAAAGATTTATTCCAAAAAGTTAAATAAGTTCAGGAAATAAAGTTAAACTGAATCAAATTATCAATGAGAAAAACAACAAAATTCTAACAAATTAATAGTGCATTGTCATTTTTGCATGTACATATTGCAAAAATTAAAAAGATTTACCTGTACAAATACTGCAAAGAATATGAAAGCAAATAGTGATGTGACCATGAGATGCTTTTGTGAAAGATCAGTCTCACTAAGCAACAATGCAAGGCTGAAAGCATAAAGGCCACGAAGAGCACTACAATATACAATAAAATGTTCCAAAAGGCCAGGCTGAGAATGTTTGCTGGACCACCAGCAAATGCAGATTAAACCTAAAATAGAAAAAGTAAAGTTTTTTTTTCAAATCCCCACTAATAGTTGCCATCAGTTTAAAGCATCTGAATTGAGTTTTTATATTATGAAATTTAAAACAAAAATGTTAAAATATTAATACAAAAAAAAATCATTCTTTCATCTTGATTTGTCAAATGGTTGAATTAAGAATGTGCAATTCTGATAATTTATATTTAAAAGAAATTTCCAATAATTAATAAAATGAAATCAGAAGTTTTAGAAAACAAATATTCAATACTTCAAAAGTTGATTAAAATCATTTTAAAGTTTCAAGACATTTTATATATATAAGAGGACATTGAGATCAACACCCAGCAACAACAGTCTGTTTGATGCTTAAATGCAATTGTTAGGCTTGATGATTGTGTTTAAGCATGAAATCTCTGGATGTTGAGTTCAGTGTCCGCCTTTATATTTACATATGCTCTATCCCTGACACAGAGCACTTTAACCCATAAATATAGTATACCTCAAAATCATATATATATATATATATATATATATATATATATATATATATATATATATATATATGTGTGTGTGTGTATTTAGGCAGCATTTTTTCATTGATTCATGTTTCATTAAATAATATAGACAAGTTTTGTCTATTTTATGTAAATTATTTTCATATCATCTAATAAGCTTAATAACATTATCATTAAAAGAAGAAAGAAAATCACAACATTGATACATATTTCTTAATCCTATGTTAGCTTTCGATTTACATAAGCCATTCTCAAAGATGACAATTACATTACAATATATTAAACAATACACAGACAAAACAATAATGATAGTCTGTTTTTGTTTACATGGAAGATTCCCAAGCAATGACAAGCATAAATAGGATTAAAAAATATGTATCAATATCATGATTTTCTTTCTTCTTTAATGATAATGTTATTAAGCTTATCAGACGATATGAAAAGAATTTACATAAAATAAATAGACAAAACTTGTCTATATTATTTAAGGAAACACACACACGTGTGTGTGTGTGTGTGTGTGTGTGTGTGTGTGTGTGTGTGTGTGTGTGTGTGTGTGTGTATTATACACACACTCAGGATGAAATGGAAAAATTTGTCATCTAAGTTACGCAAAAATGAAAATAACACCGACATCTCATTAACAGATATATTTACCAAAATTACACAGAAATATTTTGAAATACTAAAGAGTAAATTTAATAAAATCGCCATTGGCTTTAACCACAGCCTTCAGATGACTTAGGAATCTCCTGCAACTCTTCTGGGTGGTCTCCTTGTTTAAGTTGTTGAATGCTGCCATAATCTTTGCCTTCAGTTTATCTTTGGTGTTACAAGGAGTTTTGTTGGTCTCTCATGCAACTGCACCCCCACACATAATAATCAAATTTAAACAGCTAAAGCACATTTTTCTCATCCTTTAACATCAATACACGGAAGGTTATTTGTGAGTATGAACAGATTTTGTTAAAAATTAGCAGACATCACGTCTGTAATTTATTCAATCAAATAAATATATATATATATATATATATATATATATATATATATATATATATATATATAGATAGATAGATAGATAGATAAAGTGGGTAAAATCAAAATCCATAATATACAAAAATTTATTATTTAAGCAAATAAATGCATTTATATTTATTGCAGCAGTATGAAGTTGCAAATGCAAAGAATTAGAAAATTATCATCACAGATGAGTTAATTGTATATACAACAAATTATTTAAAACATAATAATTAAGGGTAAATATAGTATCTGAAACATCAAAGAAATTGCTAATTAATACTTGCTTACATAACCTTTGCTCGTCAAGACTGTATCAAAATATTTCTTGTAGGGATGATACAATCTTCAGTTCAATCATGTTTTTAACTTCTTCATGGCATATTTTCTTTAACTCAGCAAGGTTTATTGTTCATGTTTCAAAAACTGATTCTTCAACTTTTTCCAGAAATGCTTCTTCTTCAACCAAATTTTGGTTTCCCATACTGTATGTTTGGTAATACTGTCCTGTTCAAATACCTGTCCTCACTTCATGTTGAGTTTTTTGACAGAGAAGATGAGGTGCTCTTCCAGAACTGATAAATATTTCTTGCATCCAATAATGTGAATATCCTCTGAATAAACAAGCAAAAAATCATCCCCACAACATAACACAGCCAACACCATGATTCACAATGGGGACAGTGTTCTTTGGATCATATGTGTTATTCAGTTACTGTCAAATAATAATGTAAATGGTGCAGCCACTTGTATCCGAGGACGCCTGTCTGCTAGGGAAGTTAGCTAATCCACATTGCAGACGCCTGCTCAGGCACATTTGTGTTAGTTCAACACCCACAGAGCCCATCTGTGGTTTATAGTGTGAAGTTAAATGAGTCTCTATTCCCCAGACGTCATTTGTACAATACAAAATATGTCTTGTTCACTATGCCATTCCCGAGTTCCACACACTTCAACAACATAAAAAAACAATCCTCCCTTCCCACTACTTCAGCCCTCTTTAATCAGGCAAACACCATGGCCGACTAACCAATTAGTGTCTTCACTTTTGTCCTCAGTTACCCAGGACCATGCTAAGCTGAACAAAAGTCACCATTACAGCACACTTACAGCTGGAACAGTCCAACATGAAGAGGAGAGACTCATGCCATTTTCAAGGAACAAAATGCTGAGGCTATATGTCGTGTGTTGAGGTAAGTAACTTATTTTCCTCTGCATCAAATGCAAGCCACTCTGACTCACTTGCTTCTACGTAATTGTTCACTACATACTGCAACTATGCTGGTTGGACTTTAGTTACAGATTCTGGGAGAACCAGTTAACTAGCATGATCAACAATCTGAACAAAGCTAGCACACTCAAACCCTCAGTCATAATGACTTGTGACTTTCTGTCACATAATACAAGTATAGTTTTTGCTAAATAGGTTGAATTTGGTTTCACTTGACCATAAAATGTTACTGAAATAGGCATTTTCTGTATTGACATACTTGTTGGAAAATTTAATGCATGCTCCAAAATGCTTTTTTTCATTAGTGATACTTGATGAGGTTGGCGTTTATGTATCTACTCTAGCCACAAATGTTGTCTATTGTCTGGTGTACTACAAATGTCCCAGTCAAGCTTAGGTTGCCAACCAATTTTTTCCAAGTAATTTATGTTTATCATTTGAACATTCTAAGTTTCAAGCAGGCACACTTCAAAATCTGTCTCGGTAAATCTTTAGTCGATTTACAATAGTCCTTTTTGTTCCCATTCCTAAATTACACACACTGGACCAAATCTGTCAAGACATTATACTATCTAAGAGAGCTTTCTGTTATCTGCTACATTCTTATGTTCTTCAACAATACTTTTCCTATCTTCTAAACTTTTGTCTTGGCCATAGCAGAGATGTTGACTCTGCAATATTTGGACATAGACTGACAAATTCCTAAGAGGGCATATATGAAATCAGCTTGTATGATGTTACAGAGCCATTGAGAAAAATCTTGAAACATCAAATCTATCTTAATTCAATGTTATTATTATTATTAAACGATCACTAAAAATTATAGCTACTTTTTTTTCCCTTCAGTATTCTTATTTCTCATGTAATTAATGTTTACAATAAAATTATCTGTTGTGATAATTTCTAGCATTTGAAACTTGGTATAAATCAAATCCAAATTTAAATATATCTATTTGATGAAGCAATACATTTTTTGTATCTTACAGGTATTTCTTTGACCCACTGTATACATAAAAGTAAGAAACGGTTTATATTTATAAATAGTTTTAAAAACAAGGAATGCATTGATTTTAATTTTAAAAGTCTCTAGGGCCCTTTCAGCCAACATCTCATCAGGAGACAATCGTTGGATTAGCGAAAAGAATATAAACGATATTGAAGAGCAAAAAGAGGGGGAAACACACTAAAATAACAAACAAGTATATATACTTGTAACGAGGGAAGGGAAAAGAATCGTGTAAATAAATTAGCGAGGACAGTTAAAATAAAATATCCCCAACAGATTCAGAGACTTTATAAATTCTTTCTGCGGCAGAGAGAAGTTTTTTAATCCTATACAGACCGATTCCAAAATCTTCAAATGATTATTGGAATCGGCTGTATGAATAATTTTAAACCACTCTTTTTTAAACAACTTGGCGCAAGCTATATTCTCAACTAAATGTTGAGCAATAGCCGACTCCATATTCATGGGGGGAAGATAGCATATTCTATCTATCTTACCAAGTCGTATTTTGGAAGGTACGTGCTGATTGATTCTAGTTTCCAAATGCAAGGTTGTACGCCCCACATAACCAGCAGCACACTGGCAATTAAATTCATATACTAATTCTTTTCCCTTCCCCTCGTTACAAGTATATATACTTGTTTGTTATTTTAGTGTGTTTCCCCCTCTTTTTTGCTCTTCAATATCGTTTATATTCTTTTCGCTAATCCAACTATTGTCTCCTGATGAGATGTTGGCTGAAAGGGCCCTAGAGACTTTTAAAATTAAAATCAATGCATTCCTTGTTTTAAAACTATTTATAAATTTTGTACCTCCAAACATTTGTTTATATATATTTCTGGACCAATAAAGGTAATGAAAAATATATACAATAGGATGTTACCTAGAGATGTACAATTAATTCCAATAAACAATGAAATGAGAACGAAAGCAGAGTTCCAGGAGTGAAAAGATGAGAACAGGGTTGGAGCTTGTCCAGGAATAAAGGCAAGCACCAAAGCGAGGATGCAACTTTCACAAATACAGGCCAAGAGTTTCAGCAATGATGTAACCTTGGTGCTACCATTTGCTGTTGGTGTTGTAAATGAGGACCCAGAAAGAAGGATAACGTCTGCATATTGCCGAAGACAAATGCCACACAATGTCAGTCTGAAGGTAAAAGGAAAAAAATTCATATAAAAGTAAGTCAAAATTCTAACACTTATTCTGGGAATTATTTAGATAAAAAGACATTTTCCTCTTTATTTTTCAAACCAAATATCTAATGAACCTAAAGAAAATAATTATTTTAATAACTGTTGTTTAACCAATTTTTAAAGCAAAATATACACTTATACTTACACCTAAAGCAGTTGTTTCAATTAATTTGCACAAGTGTGTAATCTCAAATTTCCATTGAAATATTGAAGCCATAATTATCAAAAGAATAAAAAATATAATAATTACTTATCTCTAAAGATATTTCATAAAGAAATTAATGGCAAAACACTCAGTCCAGAAATTATAAAAACAAAAATAATTTTTAAAATATTAAGTGGAATTTGTTTAAAAGCAAATTCATATGTTTCCTTTTGTGCATTTATAACAAGTTTATGAAATTCTAGTATTTTTTTCTTTATAATCAGCTGGCATTTACTGCGTTTTTGTACACATCAATAAACCTTGAGATTTCATAAACCAGTAACACCAACCTTCTGATTCTGCAAAGCTCTAAATCTTTCATTCTTCTGATAATCTCCTGGCCTTATCATTTTGGTAGAAACATTTCTCCCTGAATTCCTATGATTTATCACCTACAGTCTTTTGTCATCCTCAAGTTCAGGCCAATGTGGGACTGGGCAACAAAGGTTGTTTATCTTTTTTAGTCATTTTTAATCTTTTTGCTACCACAGACTCGTATAATCTTTCAAGAGTGCCAAAAAAAAAAAAAAAAAAAATATCCTTGTTGCAGCTGTCTCTCCATGCTCTTTAGCATAAATCTACCAATTGTAGCAAATGGTGTAGCTTAATCTCTTACTTATTGCAGCCATATTCTTATGGGTAAAATTCTTCAAACCAGCACCATTGGTGTTGTATCTATCTGGCACTAAGTAACCAAATTGAACACCCCAAAGTCAACCCATCAGTCATTCTTCATTTGATACAATTATAGGCTACAGAAGCAAGTACTGGAGATAAAATTAACCTGTAGGAGACCTGAACTTCATATATAAGACACAGGGAGATTTTTTTTTTAACCCTTTTCAGGAACAAAGTGTATCTTATATGCCCTCAAATACAGTAATTATAAAAAGTTTAAAAAAAAAAAAAAGGGGTCTTTATTAACAAAACACTATTTAGCAAAAACTTAAAACTTTATGACGGCACCTTTTGCCTTCAAAACCTGAAGGTCACAATAGGTCACCATTTTTGCCAATTTATAAAGTGCAATGAAGGATTTTCTCCCAGGCTTCCATGATGGCCTGTTTCAACTTCTCAAGAAAGGAATATTAAGGTGTTGCTAGTGTACACAGCTCTTGCCACCAGTCCCAAAAGTCTATGAGACTGAGTTCTGGAGACAAGGCAAACAACGACAGATGAAAAAAGTACAAAACAGTTGCCAACAGTTGACAACTCATATTACCTTGCTGGAATATCAGTTTTTTTTTCTTTTCTATTGATAATTTTTGGATCAAGCTGTGTGCTAGAATCTTTTGATACATGACTGCTGTCAAAGTTCTGTAAGCAATAACAAGACCACAAGCCAGTTTCCTTCCCTACAAGCAATTGTTTTCAGGATTTCTCTTTGTGGAAGTGAGCTTCCATATCAATTTTTGAACAAGCTATTTCGACACCATAACAGATAGGACATTCAACATCAAGTTGATATCCAAATTTGTTAGCTCAGTGACCAGACAAGCAGTTACTGAATGGATTGAAAACGCAGAACTTGTTTGTGATCTGTGTGGCATCAAGAAGGTTGAACGTGCTCTTCCCTTAAGATTTACAGACAGGGCATTTACTGTTAATCAGCAGCTAAGTACAGAGCAAAAAGCAGATATCAGATAAAACAAGCCCTGCAGATTGCCTTTGTGCTGGATCATTTCTTAGCCTACAAGCAGTTTGTGGAACGCCAACTGTGCCTGGATGGGTCTGTCAATGTATTTCTAGTTGAAATAGTTTGTTCAAAAAAATTGATGTGACATCTCATTTCCACAACAAAGTAAACAAATTGCAAGTCCGAACTTGAAGACCCAGGGCCAGAAAGAAATGATGAAATCACAATTCACAGCTCTGATGTCACAAATCCCAATACTTGTAAATGCTCAGAAATCCACCAAATCAGCTGACAGACAATGTGGCAAAATAAACAAATTTGTTTTTTCATCAATTTGAGAATACCAAATGCTTTTATCAACAGAACAATTTTTTCATTGATCGTCAGTTAATGACACACAATATTAGCATATTCAAGATACATTTATGGCAACACCTGCGACTATTTTGGATAGAACACATGCACTTTTTCTCAGTAAGTAACTTTCTTTTTCACTACATTTTCCAACACTGAATACATGTGACACTTGGTTTGATGAGGTAATTTGCCATTTTCTTTGCTACAAGCTGATAACCAAAGAAAAAAAAAAGCCTGTAGTTGTCATGCCCATCAAGAATGAAGCACTTTTTGTTTGTCCAGATCACATTCTGCAGGTCAAGATATGCTCTTTGAGAATCATCTCTGTCCAATGGCATCTGACTTTATGGCAAACAGGTTTTCAATTTTATTCACAGAAGCAATACACAAGAGTTACTGGCAAAAACGCATTGAATGGAAGATTTTGATATTTGCTGTACCTGGTTCATTGTTTGGACAATTTCAAATAAATAATAATAGATTTTCTAAAGCTTTTCTTTCAATTCATTCAGAAATTTTCTCGTCAATTTGTTTCTATGATTTCTTAAAGATAAAGAGATTTTCCCCTAAATACTGTAAAAAGCTTTGCAGCATGATCATAAACCAAGCTCCCTTAGATGTAGAAATGAAAAACTTGTACAGTTTAAAACAAGTATTTTGTACTCCATTGCTTCTTTCAATAATTTATAAAAATTTTACAAGATAAGACATTTTTAAAACAGCCCAAACAGTACCAAATGTGTTTTACAACCTAATAATTACTAAAGCAGGAAAACCAAGATAGCATAAAAGTATGAGAGAAGAGGTGGCAGGAATGACTGCATGATGGTGTTCCCATTAATCAGTAAAGTTTCTATAACTGAAATAGTTCTGGTGACACCCACGAAAGACAAGATCCTAGGGAAGGGAGGTATCTCAAATGACTTTTTTATTTTTGATTTCATGTTGTTTGCTCTATCAAGATTTTATCCATCCAGAGTGTTGTGATAAAAAGCAACCATAATAAAATAATTCTACTGCAAGTTTTTCTACTTTCAAGTTTCCAAATTTAACCTTTTCAAGATTACTACAAAATTACATATAATTTTGGAGACAGCATCTGGACAAATTTTTCTAAGAAAGCAAAAATTAATAGCTTTGTCAGTGTAACAATGTAGTGTTAATTCCGCCGAAGCATTTAAAGGTTAAACGAGAAAACACAAATTCACACTAAAACTTTAGTTACTTGTGTTCAGTGGAAGTATGTGTTTGATTCTGTTTTTGTATAATTGGCCCTTCTGCTAAATTGGCTTACATTTAACATGATTTATATAAACAAAATCCACCATATTTAAAATCATCTGAATTTTTTTTTGAATTTTGCAATTTGAGAATCCTTACTTCATGTTTTTTTAATTTCCAAAAGCATCTAAAGTGTATTTTTTAAAAGTTAATACTTGACAAATACTTGTGTTTTGGGCTCTCAAATGTGGACTTGTGTCTTATAAAAATGTAAAAAAAAATAAATAAATAAAAAAAATAAACGAAACAACTTTAAATAGAAAAGAAAATTAAATTATAAACAAAACAAAAAAATGACTGATTTATGAATGATGCTCGCAACAATCAATGTATTGTTCAAAATGATACAGTAATGAAATAACACGTTTGTGGATAATTTTAGATTTGGTTGGGTTTAGCTTCATTTGTTTTAAGGAATGTCAACTTCAATGGGTTATTTAATGCCGACAAGATTTTTATTGTTGATAATATTTTTATTTCAAAATGTATTGCTGGTAATAATGTACTGCTGATAATTTTTTATCAAAAAATTCATTTCTGGTAATAAAACCTATTTTTACACATTTTGATCCCAGTTTGGACGTTAACTATTTGCCCATAGCTGGGTGGACCTGGGAACACCAGCTATTAAGAGGTGGTTTCACGCTCCTCAATACCCCCTGATTAGAACCTTGCTGTTGGATGTAGTTTATCGTCTTACCAAGGATGCAGATGTACTTTATAGTCTTACCTATGATGGGGATAATTGTAGAAAAGAAACTACTTTTGTTATTCTAGAAATTGAAGAAACATTCAAATGCAAGTCTCCCAGAATTAATTATATTGGTTTTATAAAGAAGTAAAGAATAGGATAGAAATTTTGACTGAACATTCTGAACATATAGTAACAACACATAAAATACAAATAATAATACTTACTCCAAGATGGCTGGTAGTTGAAAGAAGTGGACACTGTAATAAGCCAAAATGCTCATAACAAAAAGAGAAATGGCTTCTACAATGCAGACAGTGTTAGGTGAACAATGCTTTGTGAGTGTAAAGAGCAAACAGCTGAGAAAAAAAGAAAATACAGTTCCCTCAATTCCAACTGCCAGCACATACATGACAATGGAATGCCAATCCACTGGTTGAGCAGGACTTTCATCCAAATTATTTTTCCCAGAAATTAAATGGTAAAGGATCTGTAAATGATAGAAACAACAAAAAAATATTTTTAAAAAGTCATTATGAATAACACCAATTAGCTAAGTTGTAAAAGACACAGGCTTTTAGAAACTAAGTACTCCAAACAAATTTCACGAAAAATTATGTGATTTAAAAAAAAAAAAAAAAAAAAAGAGCAAACTACTTTTCTAAACTTCAAGTCAAAAGTAAAAATGAAGAAAATACTGATATAAAAAGTAAATGAAGATATTTGTGTTTAAAAAGTTGTTTAAAATATATAAAACAATTTGACATAATCTGTATAAATAAATTTTTAGACAAAAAAAATTAAATTTTTTAAAATTTACCAAACATCTGCACATTTTTAATTTCAATAAAAATGTTCCATACTTCAATATTTAAATTGCAATACATTTTAAATATTTAAAAAAAATAAAAAGAAGTATATGCAGAAAACCCACGAGATATAGTTACTTTGTTAATTTCTAACAAAGACACATGATTGTTCAACCAAATATAATGCAGTCATAAATGACTAAATATTTAAGAAAATCTTATTTATATTTTCTTAATTTTCATAATTAAATGACCCTTTAAAATAAAACCTTAGTAGGTATACCAAACTGCTCTAGTTTAGTGTGAAAATGTGTCAAAATAATGAAATTTCCTTCCATTTTCAACTACTGATAATTTGTTAATTTTCTAGTCCATTTTGATAAAATTAATATGTAAAAAACATTTAATCTTTTCTCTTTCTAAAGATACAATTCTTTCTCATGTGTGATGATTAGTTCTTATTTCACATCTGTTTGAATTATGTCACTATTTCAATGATGGCCAGCTCTTTTCCACATTTTCGAAGTTGACAATTTCAAATTTGTTGCATTCCAAGATTTGTCTCTCAACACATTCAAAATATAACATCATCACTAATTGAGCTACCAAGATAATTTTGGTACCAACTTTTGCATTTTGTTAAGTTCTCTATGCCTATAGGTTTTTAGATATATTGAAAATAAAATTTTAAATTTGGGAAACTTATTCTGAGATTTTATTTGGCATACAACTATCTGAATCAGATTACTGGCTAATAATTTGGCAGTAAAATTTATATACTAGACACATTAAATAATGTTTTGATGAAAATATTTTTTAGTAAATACATATATCCTCAAAATAACTTACCAAGGAAACAGCATTGCTTAAAAGAGATTCCTGTGAAATCAGACAGTAAAAGACTTTTCCAGCTTGAACATATTTGGAAATGAGAAATAATGGTATGGTGTTGCAAGGCAAAATGATGCTCATCAGTAGAAGACAATGCAAAATAGTGACGGTAGAACCAAATACTTGATAGAAGATCAAGCTACTGAACAGAAAAATGGTTAACTTGCAAAGAGCAGCTTGTTCAAGTGAAACAACATGAGGTAAGAGGAAGAGCAGGAATAAAATGGACAGGTAGACAATTCCAATTGAACACTTCTCAGTAGCAACAGGTGATAAGGATATATCCCATGATGTAGAGTGAGACTTGTAGATAGTTAATCCAGCACTTAATGACCCTAACAAGGAAATCAAGATGAGGGGAAATAGGAATGCAGTCTTCTTAACTTTAATAGGGATACCTGCAATAAAATAAAAAATTGCAAAAGTAAATAGTATGAAACAACTTTCTAGGTTAACGAGAAAAGAGCATAAACACAAAAATGTGCAATATTCTTAGGAGGTCCATTACTTTTCAAAAATTACTGTCATTTTGTCTAGTCATCATTTTCTAAGCAAAAAATAAAAGAAATAAAATGGATGTACATAAAACAGTCATATGATTTTTTTTGTTTTTTAAATTCAAGAGCATAAAACATAAAGAGCATAAACACAAAAATGAGCAATATTCAAATGACGTCTTTCCATTACTTTTCAAAAATTACCGTCCTTTTGTCCATTCATCATTTTCTAAGCAAAAAAAATAAGAGATAAAATGGATGTACATAAAACAGTCATGTTTTTTATTTCTGTTTTTTTTTTTAAATTCAAGTTTGTTGGTGATTATTGTGGAGAATTACCTCAGAGGTCCATGAGGGCTAGAGTAACGTAGCCTAAATGTGCATATAGGACGAGTGAATAGCTAACAAGGCAAACCATCCAAGCATCGGTACTGGAATGACAATGCATATGCGTCATTGAGTCAGATCGAGGCTGGCAGCATGCTCAATATGGAAATTCTCTGGTTTGGCAAGAACGTTTAAAAAGGCGAGTGTTTGTTGAAATGGGAGAAGGTTTCTACACTCAACGCAAGTCACGTCGGTGCGCACTGAACTAGAATCCATTGCAAGTGTGTTTCCTGTATCTGTGCTACAGAATCTCAGGTTTCCTGCAACACTTATTATCTTATAAATTAACTAAAAATATGATTAAGGGTAACAATTACTTGTATCTGACTCATTCTGTGGATTACTTAAAAATTATTATTACTCGAGTACTTCTCTCCTTTAATAGACAAAGAAATGGCTTTATGTTCCAAGTACAAAAGGCATCACCAACTTATTTCTCTTCTACAAATATTCATATGAATTTATGTAATATAATTCACATTTCACTGAATCAATGTAATGATACAGTTTTGTCAAAAATAAGCCACAACTCAAAAAGTCCGTAAGCAAAGCAGTCAATAGTGAAATGTAGAAACATCAAAATAATTTGTCCAGGAAAAAAATAACAATTTTATTTTTAGAGAATCATAAAGAAGCCTTTATTATTATTATTATTATATCTGGTTGTCAGTGAAACATTTCAGGAAAATCTTGTGTATCTTTTTCTTCTTCCTTGTTATGCTAGTTTGCTGTGTATTATCCTAACATCATGCAGACAAAAAGAAAAATCTTGTAGCATTAGATATAAATAAAGCTATACCAAAATACATTTTTTTCCTTAAGCAACTTGACAATTTTCTTCAATACATCTACAATGGTTTTAGACTATGTTATAATGCACATTGTAGCACTTATAACATAAGTGATGCTTCAGCTACCTGATGCCTGTATTAATTAGTCTGAAGACTGACTCCAATAGCTTCTTTTCTTTCTTAACTCTGACCGGAAGTTCTTTATTTATAGTTATAGATTAGTTTGTATTGTTACCAAGGGTGTACTATTTACTCCAAAACAGACTAAATTATAAAAACTTTGAAAAAATTTAAGATTTTATAAATATATGGATGTACCTATGCTTTCTCCCAAGTGGAATGCAATGTTACATTAGACAAACATTGGCTATCTGCAAGAGGAAAAATAACTTTCCAGAAGCAATTCCAACAACATCACTGATCTAATAATTCTAAACTCATTATCTAGTGTAAATTAACATTTTCCAACTCCATAGTTTTATACCAAGAAAAACTATTAGTATACCTAAGAAAAACTATTAGTATCAACATTAACCTGGTATGCAAGTCATTAGTGATACATGAAGAAATAGGTACTTCATGTGAATAAATTATTAAAAAACAAAAAATAAGTGTCCATCAAACAATTTTACAATATAAATGATGCAAGGAAATAAAAAACAATTAAACACATTTATAATTAACGGTGATCTGAATTTTTTTTTTTTTTTAAATGCTATGTCTTTTAGGAATAAAGGTGATCATAGCTCTCCAGAGATCTTTTCTTTATTATTTATGAATTGCTATGCTTTCTTGGGAAAGATAAATGGAATGGTTTTCCTTGGCTGTTTTCTATAGTTTGGAATTCAGAGTTTTCCTTCTCTTAGATTGGTTACTACCCAAAGTTAGTGTCCAATCTACTCTGCACTATTAACTGATGAGAAATAAATATAATCCCTGCTGTTCCAAAAGCCATTAATAAAAAAAATGAATGCAACAAACTAAGCCACAATAAGATTTGAAGAATAATAATAAAGAATGGTTTTATTTTGTTAGTACTTCAATGCCTATTCAGTTTGTTCTGCTAGTACTTCAATGCCTATTCAGTTTGTTCTGCTAGTACTTCAATGCCTATTCAGTTTGTTCTGCTAGTACTTCAATGCCTATTCAGTTTGTTCTGCTAGTACTTCAATGCCTATTCAGTTTGTTCTGCTAGTACTTCAATGCCTATTCAGTTTGTTCTGCTAGTACTTCAATGCCTATTCAGTTTGTTCTGCTAGTACTTCAATGCCTATTCAGTTTGTTCTGCTAGTACTTCAATGCCTATTCAGTTTGTTCTGCTAGTACTTCAATGCCTATTGTTTGTTCTGCTAGTACTTCAATGCCTATTCAGTTTGTTCTGCTAGTACTTCAATGCCTATTCAGTTTGTTCTGCTAGTACTTCAATGCCTATTCAGTTTGTTCTGCTAGTACTTCAATGCCTATTCAGTTTGTTCTGCTTCTTCAATGCCTATTCAGTTTGTTCTGCTAGTACTTCAATGCCTATTCAGTTTGTTCTGCTAGTACTTCAATGCCTATTCAGTTTGTTCTGCTAGTACTTCAATGCCTATTCAGTTTGTTCTGCTAGTACTTCAATGCCTATTCAGTTTGTTCTGCTAGTACTTCAATGCCTATTCAGTTTGTTCTGCTAGTACTTCAATGCCTATTCTAAAAAATGTATTGCTGGTATTTTTACTATAAAAATCAGTTTTTACACTTTCATAATGTTTTAACCCCAGTTTAGGAGTTAATTATTTGCTTATAGCTGGGATTCTAACAGATGCTACCACCCCGGGTCATGGTAGACCTGGGAACAACAGTAATTAAGAGGCCATTCCACACTCCTCAAGACCTCCTGATCAGAAGCTTTGCTGCCAGATGTATTTTATCATTATACCCAGAACATTCCTATATTATAAAGTAGGTATTTTATTCAGGGCTTCACTTGCTTGTCTGGGTGGGTAGGTACACAATACTTGGGACAGCTTCTGCTATGTCAGCTCTTTCCCCACACGACTCCTTGCACATCTACACATCTTGAAGTGTAGCTGGCAATGTAAATAGACAGCATCAGAATCATGCAACATGTAAGTCTGTCTCCTGCCAAGGGTAGACCAGAACTGACCTTGATCCCAAGTATGACTTAATATAGACCAGTATTTGGATACACCTTATTTCCGGTTTTGTTGTCACTTGATCTCCAAAACCCCTTCATCTACTCCTTTACATCCTTGTTCTCCTTTGGTCAAAGTGGATGCCACTTAGAAAACTACACTTCAACAAGAACCACCTGTATGTTGATTTCAGTCTGCTCAAAATGACTGCAAAAGGCCCCACCCCTTTTAAAGACAAAAGCACACAAATGCATGTTGGGATTTTTTTTCTTTTTTCATGGAATCTTACCATTTTATAGAATGATTTGAAGTAATAGCTTCATTATAATTAGTGAGCATATTCATTACCAAGCAACAATAATCTATAGTCAGATTTACTCTATTGTCTAAATTCTTAAAAACATAATCTTTTAAATATTCAAACATTTTTCGTAACCTGTTTGGATATTGTCTGTCAGATCTTCACTAAGATTATCTCACATATTATTGCTTGGACTTGACTGTGTAGGTTCACTTTCTTGTTTCCCCTCCCTACAAGGATTTTTCTGCAAATAGTTGGGAAGTATTGCATTATTTTCTCAACTGGAAGTAAAGAATAGTCAGAGATAGGATTTTCAAAGTTTCCAGTAAATTTTACACATGACTCTTTGACATAGTTTCAGGTTTATA
Organism: Acanthosepion pharaonis; assembly: GCA_903632075.3. NCBI lineage: Eukaryota > Metazoa > Mollusca > Cephalopoda > Sepiida > Sepiidae > Acanthosepion > Acanthosepion pharaonis. The sequence goes on from CAHIKZ030001046.1 coordinate 3,502,232, forward strand.
TGTTAAATAGGCAGGAATTGATTTATTGTAGCCTATGAAAATTGCTTTTTCACCTTTAGTATCCAATTTCTTTCTATCTTGTATGTAGGCAGAACAAATTGTGCCAAATGTGTGTATATTGCCAAAGCTAGGTTTGCGACCTATGAACATTTCAAAGGCAGTTTTTTCAATTCTTTGAGTGTAACACTGATTTCTAATATATGTAATGGTCATAACAGCATACAACCACAAAAACTTTGGTAGCTTCAATTCTATTAATAAACATCTCCTTTGAATAGAGATTGCCAAGATCTTTCTCCAGTACCATTTTGGTGTGCAGAGTAAGGAGTTGATTTCTCATGTTTAATTTGATTATTAATTAAAAGAGTTTTAAAGTTTTCAGAAGTGCCATTATCACTTCTTAGGCATTTTATAGAACTATACAAAGCAATGTCTGCCAAATATTTCTTTGTAGTGAGAAACGTATTGCTTTTTTGTTTCAGAAAATAAAACATAATTAGACCAGAATAATTGTCCACAAAACAAAATATATATTTTGAAGCCATTCAAAGAATCTCTATTCAATCACCAATTTACTTCCCTTGACATTTTTAATAAAGTGGCCATGTTTTCAGCTCTAGTAATATAATCAGTGATAGTTTCAGCACTTGCCTTGCATAGGAAGGTTAATTCAGTATACAAGGAAATTATTTTTGGTTTTCCTTTTGATAAATAGTGCTCTCTCAAAATTTGCAACACTTTTCTGACATTGTCAGGAGCTTCTCTCATAATCGTTGAGAAATTGAATTAATTCAGCAAACACATTTGCATTCTTTTCAGAGTATTCTTCGTCATTGGAATGATCAAATGGTGCCAAGATTGTTTCGTGCAATTTTTGGATTCACATGTAACCCAAAAATTTTACCTCCCATAGTTTGTATTTTGATTTGTCACTGTTGAAACAGAGTTTATTCCTGGGCTTATAACCTGTGGAGTGAATAGCCAATGTCAAAATGAAATAATATCAAGCAAGCAAACAATACATGCAAGGCAAATCAACAGTAATAAGGCAAAAAGTTCACAAAGTAAGAATTGGCATTGGCACACAAAAGCAAGTTTAGAAAAGCAAACGTAGCATTCTGACTTCTATACAAGATAGATTGGAATTGAGTCATGTCAAATTGCAAACCGGCTTATTTTATTGGCTAAGAAAAAATCCCAGCATGCATTTATCTGCTTTTGCCTATAAAAGGGAGGGGGTGGGGGTGTTGATTTCAATCTGCTAAGAATGAATGTAGAACACTTAACCCTCCTCTTTTATAAACAAAAGGACACAAATGAATGCTGGGAATTTTTTCTTAGCCAATAAAATCTGTTAATTTACCTTGTATATATTATTTGCTTGCTTGATATTATTTCATTTTATTCTGTTCCTTTTTTTTTTTTTTTATTGCAAACTTTGTTAATTCTGTTTGTTGGACAGTTCTGTTATTTATTTTGCATTTGAACATGGTGACTCACTCCCCGCTATAAAAGAGAAACAGTTGAGATTGAGATAAAAATCATATTTTCCTTTTCTATACAGGTGTCTATAAAATCAAAATGTAGTGACTTTAGACAAGTTCAAAAAAAAAAATATTTACAAGCAAATTATTGTTTTCTTCACTTAGCAAGAATTTAGATAGGAAAATAAACAGAAAAGATAAACAAACAGAAGCAGATATATAACAAGGTAGAGTTTGTGTATGACATCCCAAAAAATTTATTCCCAAACATGGAATTGGTTGGACAGTACAAGGGAACTATTTTTTGGGAAACCTGGAGTGATCATATTTAGGAAGAGTCATATCTAAATAAGGTGTTCTGATTGAGAAACAGAAATCAGGCTAAATGGTATTCAGACTATCCTAAGAATCCTACCTAATAAGGAAATTCTGAGATCAAAATAATAATCTCAAGAATTCACAGTTCTGTATTTCTTTGGATGAAAACCAATATAATAAGCTTGAGACTCAAGCACTTGCTAGCCACTTGTTAAGGAAATCTTGTTTCTATAGTTTCAACTTCATCTCTAATGTTGACATAAAGAAAATCACTTTTGTACCTTCATACCTATTGACTAACCATTGGTCCCAATAGAGCACTTATCAGACTGATACAATTTCTTCCAGTTATATATTAGCTTCATTCATTCAATAGCAAGAGAAAAAAGGTCAGTCCACATAATCCCAATAAGACAACTATAATAGCAAAAATACAGTTGACAGCTTGGTGAGTGTGGCCAGTTCACAATGAATATGCTGTTAACATAATATTACCTTAAACATAAAAATGTTCCACATACATCTCAAAAACCAGATATATTAGAACAATTCAGCATAAAATCTATTCAGTGCAAAGGACAGGAGACCACTTATTTCTATCTGTTATCCAAAATTAATCTTATTTAAATAGACTCATTGAAAATGAAAGATTAAATTTGTTTCTTTAACAAGAAAATTTTCAACTTAAGTCATTGTTAAACCTTTGCTGAATACAAATAAAATAAATAAAAAATTTATAAGACATTTCTAAAAGTGTGCTGAAAAGTTTTCAGCCTAACCAAAAAGTCCTTTAAAAAGATAAATAAGATTTTTGCTTATTTAGTCAGATTTTGGCAATGGAATCAAGAGAAAAAAAAAAGGTTTTCAGCACTCCCTCATATCATTTTTATTCACACTGATAATCAAATAAGTAAAATATAGTTTCAGTTGGTTAATAAAACAACCAATGAGAAATAAATAAAAGTAACATTCAACAAAAATTGTCTAAAGAATTTCCAATCTCATCAATGAAGAAATTGTTAAATCAGGTTAGAACAAAATAAATAGCAATTTTGAACTATAAACTTAACTCAAATGTAATGTTATAAGTCAAAGTAAAGCACTGTTACTAAATATCGGATTTCATAAAAATTGACAAACTACCAGCAGGCATTTACTTTGGTGTATACCTTTTAGCAACCATGGCCTGGAAAAAGTGCTAACCAATAAAGGATATGTCCAGTGAATAGTGGGTTATGGCAAAACCTTGATGCCTAATTAAATCAATTTTTGCCAAATAGTTTATGAAACTTGATGTTTTACATTATGCTTTAGCTGAAAAGGTTTTCTTTTCATAACCAATGACCAAAATATTTGCAACTTTTAATGCACCAGTACCAAATTAAGACAACAGTTTGACCAGATTGTAAGAGACTGTTATAAATTGCTTAATTACAACACCAGCAAATTGTCAGGAAAACATTTTGGAGTGAAGATTTGGTTTTGGAATGGTTGAGTGGAGAACAAGTTTATTAACCCAAAGAAAAACTATATTTCCAATTATCATCCAGAAACCACTTTTCTTCAATCACACAATCAAGAGTTGTTTTTGAAACAAACAAGCAAATTTCAACAACAAACAAACCATGCGGGACAATCATATCTTTTAAATTATGGGGTGTAGCTACTTCTATTTGCAACTGCTGGTTTAGTTACTGACAGCATTGATTCCAATGCCTCAGTCTTTGTTTCTGGATATGAGCCTCCACAGTTATCCTTAATTCTTCCTTGTTGAATGTCAACTTGAAAACAGGACCAGACTCATCTTGAAAACTGCAATTGCAAAGTCTGTGCTAAAGTTGACTAACTTGCAAGCAATATTGATGTTGCAAATGGCCTTGGAAGTACAATAGCCAAGTTGGAAATGTAGTGCAATGACATGAAAATTATTTATCTTTGTTTCAATAACCTTAAACATACACACAAATCTGAGAAAGGACACATATTTAAAATGCTATATAGATGTACATATAAACAGAAAGAAATAAAGCCAGAAACATAAAACACTTTGCACTAATGTAATGTAAAAAACAGCCATTTTGTTCCAACCTAATAGAAAGCTTTCTTTGAACTTAATGAGAGATGAAATTGTATACACATGAAAACACAGTGACACATTATACATCACTTGCATTAATGAATATAAAATAGATTCTGTTTATAGAAGATTAGTTTCATCATTTTTTTTTTATTTTGTTCTACAGAAGGTGTCTTGGAATTGGAATGCTTGGAATTAATCCATCAGAAAATGGAAGAATGTATGGAATGAAGGCAGCCTGGTTAATTGTAAACTTAAGAATAGTAAGGTCAAATTTTTACACTTGTAAAAACAAAATCTTTCAGCCAATTAATTAACTTTGCTACTTTCTATAAAGAGATGCTTTTTCCATTAATCGATGTCTGGTCATCAGTGGTCAAAAGACATCTGATCTTTTATAAAAGAAAGGCTAATAAAATGTGAGAATAAAATCCTTTTCAGATCATTAACACTACTAAAGATTTCATCATGTAAATTCTGCTTTTTAAAGTGAATCAAGCTGAACTCCACTGTACAAAATCTAACACAATGATTTTCTTCATCATATGCGGCAAGCTTGGAATTGAGAAAGACTTAATGGATTCACATTTGTGTCAGGATTATTAATAAGAAGAAAAAAAATTAAAACCCATCTGTTCAGGAAAAATTTTGTCCTTGAAGTCCTCATCATTCATTATAAAGTTCTGCAATATTAAATATTGAAAAAAATCTATGTAGTATTTTTCATTGATGCAGAAATGTTTAATATAAAATCTTAATTTTTCTTTATTTTGAACACTTATAAAAAATGCCTTAATGGTAATTCTGATCGGATTGCCAACTGATCTAATGGCCTACAATCTGTTGTTAATTTTGGCAAGAAATGGCTTGTTAATATTAATGTCTTCAAAATAAAACTGATTTCTTTTATTTACACTATTTATATTCAGATTACTGTCCTCATCTTTATGTTGTTTTCAGCTATTGCGCCCTCTGGTCTTCCTCAGGTGTATATCGATCTGAGTAACTTACAGGGAATTCTGAACTGAACCATTCATATAATCCATAGTGGAAGAATGTTCTTGTGCCACTGCTCATGTCATCTAGTTCAGGGATGGCCAACCAGCAGACCATAATGTGGTCCACTTAATATTTTCATGTAGCCCACTGCATCCTAAAAATTTTAGGTATATTTTCATTTACTTTAGTAACATATGTCGAGAAAATTATTCATAGATTGTGATAGTATTTCCCTTCCCACATTGCACTAGGAGGAGAAAGAGGAAGAGGCTGGTGCATGGGGCAAGAGCCAGTGCTAAATAAAAATTATTTAGTTTACGGTTTTTTGGCTCTGGGTCATGTTAAATTGACCTTGCGACAAACCTGCTGTTAATGGGACAGCAAATAGATAAAAGGATACATTTTAATGGCATAATGACGTAATTGATGACAATTTTGAACTGGCCAATGAAAAATTGTGTGGGCATGGTCTGTCATTTTGATTGTTTCAGTTTCAATAATTTTACAGTTTGATGTATAATGCCTGTTTTATTTCTTAACATTTTTTACGTCAAGGGATAGTGAGTTCGAACTCATGATTAAAAAAAAAAATGTATCAGTGACCGGTTATGTCATTAGTGATAAAGAATGGAAACTTTTAATCAGGCGGTGAAGGAAAAAGACTCATTTTACTTCCTTTTAAAAAGGAGTGTCAGGCATTTTTAATGACTTGAGGCTAGACCTATTGCCAAGTAGAAGAGGTATATTTAAATTTATTATTTATTTATTTCTCATTTCAGGTAGATAATACAAACATAGGTATATCTATATATATATTTTTTGTTAATGTAATAATTTAAATTATTTTCAACACATTCCAATTATATTCATAATTATTTAGTTAACTTTAAATTTATATTTTTAATAACACAAAATTTGGTCATGGTATCTAATAATACTAAGAAAAGAAAAAATAACAGAAAAAAAAAGAGAAAATTCAATATTCTATGGACAGGAAAATATCTCATAATTGAAACATGCAGTAATATTATCTGCTTCATTTGTCATAAAATTGCTCTATGCAAGGAATATAATATTAAGCATTACTATGTTGTCAAGAATGAGTCAGAATATAATAAACAAAGAAAGAAGGAAAATGAAAATAGATGAATTAAAGAAACAGTTCAGTTCTCAACAAAAGATTCTTAAAAAATCTATTCTTAAAAGTGATACATGTACAAAAGTTATCTATTTAATAGCTGCAAAAATTGGCCCAGAAAGGCAAGCCACTGATAATGAATTAATAAAAGCATGTATTGTAATTGCTTTTAATGAATATTGTCTAAAGAAAGCAAACTTATTCAATAAAACAAGTCTCTCACATCAGACAATTGGTACAAGAATTGATGACATAGCTGACAGTGTTGTGAATACATTGCAGACCCAATTATCTAAATGTGTTTATTACAATTTAGCATTGGACAAAAATAACAATCAAAGTGACACTGCACAATTAGTTATTTTCATCAGAGGAATTGATGTCAATTTTAATATAATTGATGAAATGTTGAACTTATGCCATACAAAAGGTACAACAACAGGCAGGGACATACTTTAGCAAGTTAATTTATCAATTGAAAATTTCAATATTGATAGAAATAAAATTTAATTGATTACAAGTGATGGTGCTCCTGCATTAATTGATAAAAATAATAGACTTATTACTTTTATTCAAAGAATCATTTGATCATTATATATTCAAAAGTTAATTATGAATCAGTTGATGATAGATATTGTGAAAGTTGTGAATTTTATCAGATCCCAGACCTTGAACCATTATTTTGTTAAAAAAAATACTTGGAAGAAGTTGGCAGTAAGTATGAAGATGTTATTTATTTTTCAAAGTTGTAGGTTTTACTAAGAAGTTACAACTTTTAATAACAACTGAAATCCATTGAAATTGTGCATTTTCAGTGTTTATTAAAAAAGAAAAGAACATTTTATGAACTTTGAAGAAAATAGTAAATTATGTGAAGTTTTGTTAAAAGATTTTACAGCCATATTATCTGACCTCAGAAAAATAGAAAGTGAATTAAAATTGTTTAATGATTCATTTTCATTTCATTATATGGAAGCACCTATCAAATAGCAACAAAAACTCATTGAGCTTCAAAACAGGAAATCTTTGGAAACTTATCATAGAGAACATTCCCTTCTTGAATATTATAAAAAAAGTTTCATTCTTTCAATGAATGTGATCAAATTGAAAGAATTAGGTTGAGTTATTCCCATTTCACTAACATTCTTAGAATAATAACAATAAAAGCATATATTGACTGACAATATTAAAAGAAATATCAAAAATCACATTGAATTTATTTTATGCATGCATATGTTGTAACCTAGGAAGGTTGGAAATGAAATGTTAATCTTTATAACATCAACAAAATACGATACTCGCCAGCGGCGTCAAATAGGTAAACCACTGCTAGTGGTGGACTACTTATACAGCATATTATCTCCACTTACAATAGTGTCCAACGTATTTATGAGGATTGCAACATACCCATTAGTGTTCGTAGGTACAGTATATAACAGTATAATTTTTTTTTTTTTACAGTCAATAATGTATTTTTGTAATTATACATATTTGTTATTAAAATTTGATATTCACAACATTTTGAACTTTTTAAAAGCATATTTATATAAAATACTTTTGTGGCCTGATGAATATACTGGCCCATGAGGAAAAACGATTGGACAAACATAGTCTAGTTTTTATTTTTGTTTAGTACTGCTCATTTATTGCTTTCCTGTATACCATGGAGTGCAAGTGCACACAATCACTATGTCATCAAATTCACAAACCAATTCTTTAATCCACTGAACCATTGTCCTATAGCACAATTTACTGTATTGAACTTGGAGCCTTAAACGTAACCTGCCTGCTGATTAGATTTGCATGCTGCTGTCTGTTCTGTTAGGTTTTGACTGCTGCCACAGCCCATGTATAAAATTTGTCTTTATTTATTTATTAGCAGAAACCATATTTGTATTTATTTCTACAGTAGGCCCACTAAGGAGATCCTCATTGCCTAGCATATGTACCAATTCTTTCAGACATCTAACTCTCCAGTGTTCTTCCTTGTCTAGTATTTTTACTTCATTCTACAGAGGCTGATGATTATCTCTTTTCTTCCATATATGATCCACCATGCCAGATTCCATTATCTCAACCTTCACTACAGCTTATCAATGTTCCTCCAGATTTACCGTTAGGGGACAGTTGCGACAGAGAATATAAATGTAGAACAAGCCACCCTCTAAAAGTAAGGCTGAAGGGTCACTGAAAAGCCATAGTAAGGGATAACATGACAGACAGCATCTGCAGCCACTGCAAATCTAATAAACTCCACATCCCAGAAATTCAAACTGAAATGCTCTCTTTTAATCATCTTAGAGAATTTTTTTTTACCTCCCATCAGTATGGCTGATGCTAACCTCCAAGAGAGCAACTCATTGTGCCTTCTTTGGCTAAGGTTTTCTGCTGACATGAAGTGGAGTGATCATATTGAATCAATTGCTAGGTTTGCAGCTAGAAAAGTCGGTTCACTGTGCTGTGCTAGACAATTTTTCTTACGGATAAGAATACCTTTCCTCCAGGCATTGAATAATGCTACAACATCTGGTTTGGTGCTTCTGCTATGTATTTAGAGATTCTTGATAAAATCCAAAGAAGGATCTGCAATGTTAAGAGTCCTAGCCTGGTATCTCAGCTTCTGTGTCTTCCTCTTTGGTTCCTTGACTTTACAGATTTAAGCACAGTACTCAATTGGCAGCTAGGGCTCATCATCTTACAGATGAAATGGATAGATGTAACTGTAATTTTGTGTCAACAGTTTCTTCTCTTGCATATTGCCCTTGTGGAATTCTTTTTACTGGCTTCTTGCTTTCCAGTCAACTTTGATCTTCAAAAATGTAAATGCAATCTCAATCATTATCTTCTGTCTTCTTACTTCCTCTTCTTATATTGTTCTTTCTTCTTAATGTTTTTCTTTTTCTCATATCCTTTTACATTCAGTGACCCCATGTGTCTTAGTGGCTTTATTTCCTTGCTTGGGGTGAAATGATTTTAAAAACTTAAAAAATGGTGCATCTCAAAGATAATTTATTGAAAAGAAAACAATAACAACTTCTAAAGAATATTTCTTGCTAGTTAAACAATTTTTACTGAGACTCTGAACATTACATTTTGTTATTGGAAGTTTTTTTCATTTACAACTAATGTGCCAAGACCAAAAAAAAAACTTGAAAACCATTTCTGTAGACATTTTGGTGCAATTGATCTAGTCAAATAGCATTCCACCAAACTGAATGTTCATGCAATGAATAATTTTTGCCAAGATATTAAAAATGTAGGATTTATTATGTTAAGTACTATTTAAGAGTTTAGATTCTTTTCCTTTGTTTAAATCTTCCTATAAATTTATCAGATAGAATTCTTTAATGAAAAATGACAGAAGCTTAAAGAAACAAATATGTAATTTACTTACATTCTCAAAGTGAGTTTAGGCTCTTAGGCATTATTAATTATAAAACAAATAAAAATCAAAAGTTAACTTTGGGAAATTATCTTTTTTTTTAAATGAATCATATATGAAAGATGTTTATGAAATAAGCCATTAACGCTTAATAATCTCAATGACTAAAGCATCTGGTACTTATGTATTTGTATTAATTTGAAGTGATAGGTCATTATTTTAAAAAAAACTAAACAAAGTATAGAATATAAGAAACCGTGAAAACAGTAAAATAGCTTCTAAGGCAAGCCTAAAATGCATGTCTTGTAACTGAGACTAGAAAAACAAAAACAAACCAGATTTAAACTGTAACATTTTTTTAAATAACACGTTTTATAACTGGCAAATTTATTTAAATACAATGTTTAAGAAGGTGGATTCTCATCTTTAGAAATTTTCATCTCATATTTGGAAAAAAAATTGTTGCAGTGTTCACAGGTTTTCAACTTTTGGGGTTTTTCTACAATGGAGTTCTAAAATAAATTCAGTTCAACCAAAAAGCCTGTCAAAGGTCTGATATTTGGTCATTTAGCTAGATTATGAAACTGAGCCATGTTGAGAATTTTTCAGCATCCAAACATATCTATGTCAACTAGAGATGAGTGGTGTAGAAAGTATTGAAAATAACTAAAACTGAAGAGCCCAAAACCAAATAAATCTTCAAGTGTATCGAATCAAGATTCTTACTGACTCACTTTATACAACATTGAAAGTAAAGTTTAAAACAAATCATTTTTTTTAAAGTTTAACAAGCCTAGAGTGGACTAATGTTTGAAAAGGCTAAGGGCAAAAAAAAAAAAAAAAAAAAAAAGGAGTCACACACAGATCAGTCATCACATAATTACTCAAATATTTAAAGATAGAGAAGCAACTCCAGAGAAAAGCAGAATAAATTATTTTTTCTGCTCTCAGTCAAATATGTTTAAAAGCATAAGAAATATTCTAGAAACAATTGCATGCTATAGTCAAAGACTAATTTAAATAACTGACAAAACTATATTTTAGTACTGAAAATATTTACATGACTGAGTAAATTTTATTATTTTCTCATCAAAACAATAGCAGTGAAAATGAATGCATTTACAGCACAAAAGATTAATACAAGGAAAGAACAAATATATATATATATATATATATATATATATATATATATATATATATATATATATATATATATATATATATATATTCCTTTCTTCTAAGGACATATTTTAGCCTATGTAAACTCAATCAGATAATGTATCAAAAATAAAACAGCACATTCATAAAATGAACATATTGCAAATACAAGAAAATGTTTAATAAATTTTAATTTAAATGAATATATATTAAATCGCTGAAACTCTTGAAAGTTTCTCCTGCACTAAATCAGAAGTGCAATAACAAACTGCAAGACATTTAAGGCATTATTACAAATTTTGAATTTTAATAACAAATGAAAATATACTTAGTCCAAAAACTGTAGAAAAATGCAATCATTTTTATATAAAAAAAAACCCTTTGTTAGCTATTTGCCCAACTAAATTTAACTGGAAAAATATTTAAATTCATGCCAATAAAAGGAAAATGTGATGGAAGCTTTGATCATGTAACATTAGTAGTATTTTGATGGTTAACTTCATGAATTTGAATTACTCAGACAAAGCAATCACTTTCTAGAAGAGTCTTCTTAACATATTGTAGAAAAAAATGGGTTTTGCCAAAAGTTTCACTAATTTTGACCAGAACAAGTGGCATTGAAACCTTGTTTATTTAAAAAGAAAAAAAGCATAAACAATAATCCTCACATTTAAAATTTTTACATTAAAACAATGTATTTTGTCATCATAAAGTTATTCATAGAGAACAAGAATATAATTTCTTAGAAGACATTATTTACAAGGGATTCCTGTACATTTTAGTACTCAGTGAACTTTCAGAATGATTCAACCTACCAAATACAAAAGGCAAATATAAAAAGTCAGTTTAGAATAGTTTACAACATACTGTTGATTTAATCTTATATTTTTAATTAAAATAATTTTAAAAAAATCTGTATTAATCAATTTTTCTTTCTACATATCTTTATTTGAAAATTACAGATATAAAATGTTCTGTTGTTTGGCCTGATTTTAGATAGAAGTAGAAACAATTTCTTCTATCCTCTTCTAACCAGTCATATTAGCAAAAACATTGAGCTACCACCAGCATTCTCCTAATGGGTCATGTTATCTTGTATGATTATCAACCTCAAGATTTCTAATCTAAAAGAAAACAATAAGGAGTGTTTTCAACTATGTCATTTTGTAATTATCTTATCAATGTTCACAACACAATATTTAAAATATATATGAAGTCATTATTGCTATATTTTTTTAAGTTATACAACTTATTTTATATGATATTGTAATACAAGTTAGAGATTTTACCTCCACCTGCTAACCAGGAACAAGTGAAATGATCTATGAATAATCTTAGTGAAAAAGTTCACAAAGTCCTAGACTGAATTGATAGCTACTTTCTACTGACAAACTGTTTTCTATTACAGCAACATAAAAATAAAAACTATAAAAGCAAATATTCTTATACAAAAAATAATGACTGACAAAAAATGCATACAAATCCACAACAAATTCTGATGATAAAAAAACAAGATCACTTATAATAAAATTTACCTTCACTTCAATAGGTCTTCCACATTTGGAAAACAATAACATAATGTGTAATCATGTTTGAATGAGAATATTTCAAGGGAAAATACAGAAGTATTTCAAACAAAATACATCAAATACAGAAAAAATACTAATGAAAATTACTTATTACTAGGTTTAATAATTTATTTATTGCACTTTAAAAGAGGGTACCAAGTCTGATTCCAGGAACTGGAGTTTCTATAATGATGCTATCATTTGTTATTCTTCTTTTGTATCTGCCTATAATAACAAATTGTAACATTTATTAATGAGCACAATGAAAATTTATAGAAATTCATGAACAAAATTTAGAAATATTTCTACATTTTCTCATTGTAGATTTCTACTTCATCATATAAGCTAAGCAAAATAATTTATTCATCAGTGTGTGATTCTAACACATTGGTCCACAATCAAAGAGAAATTCCTACTTGTGGGTAATTTTAGTTTTTTGTGGGTAATTGGGACAATAGTTTGGAAAATTCAAACTGTCAGAATATTGATTTTTCTGCAAATTAAAATTATACATGTTATCTTTTTTTTGAGTCTGTTTGACTCAAAAAAAAAATAATGATACTTTTAATTTTAATTATAGTTAATCATAATCTTTGAAGAGGGAATAACATTTCCTGAAATTAGTGAAAAATATAGAGAAAATGTGTATTATGGATAAAAAAAATTAAGAACTACTTTTTTTTTTAAACATGTTAAATTATTTTTAAGTAAACTGACAAGAGAATATTTTATTAAAAAAAGTTTGTTTTTTTATGATTTGTGTAGAAACAAAAAAGTTTGATGAAATCATTTATGAAAGTTTATTAAAAGTAAAACTAAGTTATTAAAAAAAATAAAAAAGGAAGAAAAGAAAAAAAGTTTACTTTACCTATTTTGGAGAGTGTTGCAAAGAGAATGAAAACAGTAATAATACAGGAAGGTAGGGTCATAGGTTTGGTTTCCTCTGATGGTTGTTGATGTGAGTCACGTTGATAGAAATTTGGTTGATATTGATGATAATGATGATAATAATAATGATCATCTGACTGCTTTGTGGGTGATCCGTCCAGAATAAAGGACATGCCAGATCCCATCATGATTTGAGAAGTAGTTGGACAAAAATAATAATTCTGACAGGAATTACATTTGGCATCTACACAATAAACAAGTGTGATTAGAATTGCTAGTCTAAGATTTAGCAATGGAATCAAAGGTGGGATTCGGACTAGAGACATTTCACCCTTAAATAAATTTATTTTTGTAACTAAAACTGTCCGGTTTAGAAAGAAATATTTTACCGAAGAAAAAAAAAAAAAAAAAAAAAAAACGGGTGATGATCTGGAACAACTTGACAACAAAAAAGCAGAGGTGTGTACCTATGAAAAAGAAAAGTTTACAGACGAAAATTATCTGTCTATCTATACTTTAAAGTTTAAAAAATACAACATTTAAGACAGCAAACACTTTTACCTTACCTTTTTTTTTTAAAAAAACCCTATCTTTGTTGAAGTTTGAAATAAAGACCAAATGTGTTTTAGTTTTAAAAATCTAGTAAAAATGTTATTATCTCAAGCAGGAAATTTTGAACTTATCAACAATATTCTCAGAATAACAGAAATAAACTAAAATATTTTTTAAATAAATAAAAATAAAATGAAAAACATTCAACAAAGAAAAAGTGTAAAAAAAATGTTTACAATTTAAAAAAAAAAAAATGAAAAAAAAAAACACGTGTTATTTATTTTTATGTCGGGATCTTTTAAGATCAAATTATGACAATTAACAAACAAAAACTAAATAAGGACATTGACAAATCCGATCTGAAAGCGAATAAATACTTAAAAAAGTGAAAATTAACACAAATTATTCTAAACTAAAACATTTTTCAAATGAATAGAAAAAAGGAATTTTTTGTTTGAGAGAAAAAAAACTTAAATGACGGAATAAATGAGACATTATTTTTCAAAAGGAGTAAAAAAAGAAATTTAAAAAAAAAAAAAGACTTAAATCGTTTTCATTTAATAAAGAACGCTCAGAAATAAGAGAAAATCTCAGATAAGACCTAAATGACGATTTTAATCAAAATAATTATTTATTTGAAATAAAAAGAAAAATGAAACACTTGGAAGAAAAAGACAAAGGAGGAAAAGAAAATAAAAGAAGACAATGATGCGTGTGTGTGTGTGTAAATCCAACAAATCCTAGATATACACACGTATCACACGCACACTTTCCGGGTACATCACCTCCACCCTGCTAATCAAACTGCTCCAAGAACAACAATAATTATTACGACGAGCGGAACTGCATGGTTTATGAAAATGGCATTGGACATTTGTGTCGATGATTGACTTGGCGGTTTGTTCAAACATTTTCGGTTCTCCCTCCAATGGGGGCGTCATTTTGACAGACACCGGAATAATTAGGACACAGACAGTAAAACGATGTTAGAAGAGAATTAAAATAACAATGGGAAGAACAATCTTCTCCAAGATATATCGCTTAAGTGAATTAGTCACCGGACGGTAAAATACTAAATTTGGTTAATATTGGTCGGATCAATGGATAAAATCCAGTCACCATCCAAAGCGACACAACAAAACGGCTGCCACTGCAAGCAGCGCATGCGTTGTGCGATTCTTTATTTCATGTGCGTTAACTTTAAAGCAGTTACGGAAGCACCAAAGTGCATTAATATTCGTTATAAAGTGTTTTAATGCTTCTCTCCAACTTCCACTTTCTGTAATGGAAGTAGAAACAAAAACAAACTGAGAAGCTTATTGCGATTTTTTAAGGAAGATTACAGACTTAGTCCAATGGTAAAACAAAGTACCATGGAGTTTAAGGACTAATTTTAGAGTTTAGTTTAGTAATTAGTTTCAATAGAATTACACATTTTTATTTGCTAAACAAATAACTTGTTCATGTTGTTAAATGACTTGTTGATGCATGAAAGATTAAATACTGTTTCTGAATTTACCTGTAAGAATATATCAATCAAATTTAAACTAAATTAACTGAAATTGATTTTTCTTTATTTTGGAAAGTCATAAAAAAATGTTCATCTTTAGAAAATTTTAATCATTCTTTATCAAATTCAAATATCAAATGTTAGCATTCTGCGCTTGGAAAGTAAATTTAAAAAAAAAAAAGAAGCTGGACTAAAAAGAAATCGTTTCAAAACACCTCAACAATTTTTGAAATATAAAAAGATTTGAATTTACACTTTATCTGCTTTTTTTTTTCTTTGGAGGAGTTGAATATTTTTCACAAAGATTTCGCCCCCCTCCCACCGGCAACTATCCAAATTTTAATTAATTCGTAATTTTTATCAGTTGCTATGTTAGAGTAATTACAAAGAAAAATATTTTCATTTAAATCTTTTCATGAAAAAAGACAAGACAAAAAGATTCCATAAAAATATTCAGTATCAGATTTTCAAATAATGCTTGCAGGGGAAACAGTATGTTTTTGAGTTTTTTTTTTTTTTCATTTTTTATTAATAAACACTCGTGTACTATCTTACTCTCTCACACAAATATTGCATTCATCTATATAATGAATGCAAATATCAGTGTGTCATCGTGTCACACTTTTTCCGTTAAAGGGACACAACTCTCTAACTTTCAATAGCTCATCTTCTATATAATAAATACGAATGTCACTGTGTCACACATTTCAGTTAAAGGGACACAACTGTCTAATTTTCAATAGCTCATCTATATAATATGCGAATGTCAGTGTGTCATTGTCACACTTTTTTCACTTAAAGGGACACAACTCACTAACTTTCAATAGTTCATCTATATAATAAATTCGAATGTCAGTGTGTTACTGTACCGCGCTTCTTCAATTAAAGGGACACAACTCTCTATCTTTTAATAGCTCATGTTATATATAATAAATGCGAATATCAGTGTGTCACTGTGTCACACTTTTTCAACTTTACATATCATGCCATTTTTTAATCAGGCCGACTCCGTAAGCAAATTAAAAACATTCCGGGATGGATACAGACCCGCAATCCTGAAATTTTGGATTCCCAAGTTTACATATAATTACAATCTCATTCAATATTTTTATTTAAGGGAAATGTTATGAACTTTAGATCGTATGGGCATCATTCATAAAATTGTACAAGATACTTTTTTGCCAAACTAGCATTTAAGCTAATGCATTTATTGAAAATTTCCAAGGTATTCGCTGTAAATCAAAAATAAATTCCTTTACACTTACAAAGATATAGTAAAAATACACAGTATCTTAAATAAAGATTCCAAACGATATTGTAAAAAAGACTGAGTATATGTACTGCTCACATTTTTTTACACTGACAAGTTTAGAATGTATAAATCTTGGTCAAAACGCAACGTAATCTCTCTATATAACCAGTTCTCAACCATTTTTATTATATTAGTTCATTTAAGGAACATGATAAACACAGAGAGAACATGCCTGTGATCGGCTTTATTTTAGTACTAGAGATGATACAAAGAATGCTGGGATACATATGAAGCCTGAGAATGGCGTTCTTTAGGTGCATGGATTTGTTGTTTGGTGGTAGCCTTTGGTGTTGAGAAGATGTCGTATGTTGACAAAAAATTATTAAAGAATTGTTTGAAAGAAATACAAAAAAAAAACAAAAGAACGAACAAAAGGAGATAAAAAGGGATGCCTATAAATAAATCTTACTAAATTCAGTAGACACGAAAGACATTTTTTACAATTCTATGCAAACATGACTCCAAATTAAATAAGTCCTTCCTGGAACCTGATTGGATACGACAAGTCACGTTATATGCTCTCTACTACGTCGGCGCGGTTGAGCTTCAAATGACTTGGAAAGAGGTCATGGATCTGGGTACTGAGTACATTCCTGTGCAAAACTCTGATAGAGATTCAGAGCCGACCAACAGCGATAAAATCGGCTTGTCAGCCACAGTCAGCGACCAGATCAGCAACGACACAGTCAGTGAAGGAAAGTCAGCGAAATAATTAGCCAGCGTCCAGATTTAGCAACGACACAGTCAGTAAAGAACAATCGGTGAAAGACAGTCAGCGAACCAGATCAGACCTCGATCAACAACATAGACGCATGTACCAAGACAACGCGTATGTCAGAGATGATATTTTTATATACAAAGCCACGAAGAAAATAAGTCCTATATCCTTTCTCTTTGTTCACTGTGTTTTAAAATTACTGCTATCGCACGCACTCAATCAGCAGTCACACACATGTTTCATTAGCGCGTGCTTCACAGACAAACACGTAAACACATATTGGCATAACATACCACTTGATTTCCTCACTTGTAACAAAATCACTTCGAAACTTTAGAAACTTGCTTGCGACAAATCATTTCGAATAATCGAACTATTGATATCTTCATGGCCACAACAAAGAACATTAATTTTTAATATGTAAATACATTTATCTGACCGTGTAAATGTTATTGTCATATTTAACTTTGTCTTCTTCTTTAGATCATTTCTTCGCGTTGTTTATATATTTGTGCTGTATTTGAGGGTACGACACACAGATTTTATTTTTCCACCTAAAATTCGGGTAGACGGACACCACAACAGTGTAAATTTAAGGAATATTCTTACGATACTCGTTGTAAAACGAAAGAATGAATGTGGCTGATCTTACGCTAATAGGGAGCGAAAGAATGAGTGAGTTGTTGTGCTAGGCTGTGTGTGTGTCCTGGGAGCGATGAGATTCGCGTCCCACCTTGTCTGTGGCGCTATATGAAATCCGCATGCTCCTAGTTGGTTTTTTTTTTTTTTTTTTTTTTGGCGCATGCCCATAAGCCATAAAGGGTAGCTACTGATTGCATGTCTGACCAAACCGGTGTTGCGGCTTCTATACGTTAAACAATAATGTAACATCCTCCCTTTTTATAGAGATTATGATAACGTGTTGATGTTGTTTAAAGGAGCAGATGCTATTGTTTCACATAGTCTTTCAGGTAGCGACTTGCTTTCCAGATTAGGCAAACTCAAGACGTCGAACTCTCTGCTTTCGGGCAGGGAGAAACCCAGACGAGGCTTTGCCGAAGGGCAGAGTCTGGTCTGGAGAGTTAGACAAACCCGACCAAATGTATGCGCGGTCTACGGGGAATTTTTACCCGAGTCTACGGGTTCCGATCACCCGACATTAGAATCGGCCTTGTGCCACATCCTGCCTCTTTGGGAGGCCGGGTAAATACCGTCTTCCAGGTACGCTGACTTTCGTACCTCTTCCATCGCGTGTGCAATTCTCAACAGGAGTCTAGCATTTCCTTGGCTCTACTGAGCTAGTTCTCCCGTATCAGGCAGGCGCAGCTGGTGAGAATATGTTCCTTCGAGATGGAACACTTTCTGTTTACTGACCTAGTTTCCGTGGAGGTGAAATCTAGATGACCATTCAATGTGTGCTCGGTTGATTCTAACGATCTGTTGCATCGATAGCTGCCACTTGGCGATTGGACTTCATCTCGTCGATTACTTCTGACGCCATTTCTCCGCATACAATCACCCTTGTTGTATGGCATTTGAACAATAACCTCACTCAATGCAAGGAAATCATCATTTCTAGTGGTTTATCATCAGAGTAGATCACTCTCCCCAGTGGAAAAAAAATAAATTAATAAATAAAATAATAATAAAATGTAATGAATAAAGAAAAAAAATTAATTTTCCCATCTTGCTTGCAACAAAGGAACCGGAAAGGGTTTTGATTATCCGCGCAATTATTATGATCCCCATTTTCAGAAAGGACAGAACTGCGATCTCTTCTTACTTTCCGATACAGAGCGTTCGGACGTGTTTACCCTCCCTCTATGAAGTAAGTACATCCTTTATTCTGGTCGTTCCAACTCAGCGTAAAGCTGACTTCAGTTCGACTGTTATAACCATTCTTATCATTACTTACCCTAATTTACTTCTAGACCAGAAAAAGAAAACGAACATCTCCAAGAGACATTAAGAACTTTGTTTTTTTACATTTTCTATTAAAAAAAAGTATAAACGGCACGTTGTAAAAACCCAAGTTTTTGTTGTTTCTTCTTTAATTGCCTACATATGAACACGCCCACATCTACAATACACCAACGCGCAACATTAAATCCCATAAGTGGTGATCGTGACGTGATAATGAAGAAAAAAAAAGAAGAAAAAATTACTGAATGCTGAATTCACCACATGTATAAAAATTACTAAAGTTTTAATTCACCATATATATATATATATATATATATATATATATATATATATATATATATATATATAAAAATAAAAAGAAAAACTTTAAAGGTACCATTATAATAATTTATTTCACCAGAGCCCTTTGAAAGGACGCCGGATCATCAGATAGCACTTCCAAAATGAAATAAAAGGGAAAAGTGAAATTAAAATTGATGGGTAGTATTTTAATTTCACTTTTTTTTAAAGTTCATTTTAAAATATTAGCTCTGGATTTACATTGAGCTCTCAGGATTTCATCCTCCTTGGGATTACCCATACGGATTACCAAGTTCTTCATAACTTAACTATATATATATATATATATATATATATATATATCAGTGGCGACTCTAGGTCATCAATGTTTGGTCGGGCTTATCACAATTTTTAACAAATATATTATTGATATAACTCAAATGCTAAAATGATTCTTTTATAAATATATATTTTTAAAAAGTCTCTTTAAGTTCTTTACACTTTAAGTTCAGTGAAACTTCGAATAAAAATAAAAGTTAAAATGTTAAAATCTCCTTAAAATGATTGGTTATGATCTTTTATCTTTATTGAAGCATCGCATTGGATAGATAGTATTTTGACAACTGATAATAGTATATCTCTTATATTTGTGCATTTAATATTTACTTAAAAAATAATTTCACTGTTTTTGGTAAACAAATGAAAACAGTAGTGGAATGCACTAGCCAGATATGTTTTTTTTAATAACGTGTGTACCTATCTCGAATGTATATATGTCTATTCGTTAGTGTGTTTATGTATCTCTCTCTGTGAATTTTTAGTTTAATCTATTGTACGTTTATGATCAGTACTGCTGACAGATGTCATATTTCCTCAACACTATCGCAACCGCACTCCTCAATCCAACCTTCCAGTCGACGAGTTAAGGCTGCCACTTTCTTTAATTTTCGCCGACTTTAAGTCGGGCTAAATTTAATTTGCCCTTTTTTTCAATTGATACATTCCGCTAAAAAAACTTATATTGTACGGAATAAATTATTTAAAATGGACATTTGAAAACAATGTTGAAATAAAAATGTGTTCTTTGAAAAACAGGGCATAACAGTCATTAGAGATTTTTAAAAGATTATTTATAAGATTAAAGCAAGATTGCCTATTAAGTATGTCTCCAGCTTCGATAGGGCTCAGATCTAAGTAGCCTGCTTTCTTTCTTTCTTTCTTCTTTATTATGAACAATATCAATGAAATGTATTTCGGTCAATATTTTGAGGCACGGAGTTAAAAAAAAAAAATAATTTAGGATCCAGCTGAAGTCACGAATGAAAACGACGCAGGACGAAATTTTTTGTTGCTTTGAAATAGATATACTAGAAAGTTGACTCACTCTGGCTGAGCCCATATATATATATATATATATATATTGAATGTTTAATTCACCACTTATTCAAAAAATATACGGACATTTGAACTTTCAACGTCACCACAAAATATTATTCAGGCTCAGTTATGCTTACGAAAAATAACAAACACAGAAACCAAATTTCACAAGTTGCTTTCGGCCTTGTTACCATAACTGGTAATGAAAGTCCAGGCGTCTATTTTAACAAAAAAAAAATGACAACTTGAAAGATGCTGTAACCACGAGCTACGAGAGATTACCAAACCGGCGCATTTTTAGAAATTAATAAGCAACAGGAAGTTGACAGGCAGGCCCTCCCACTACCCGAGAGAGTTAATGGCAACAGCCGATAAAGTAGGAGTGGGAGAAGATTTGGTCAGACACCGTTTCACACAAAACCTACCTCCCACAATCACACTAGCCATAGTTAGTGCTAGAAACTTAACGTTGGGAGAACTATGTACCTTAGCCGACGAGCTAATACCATTTATGAAAACAAATATGGTCCAAAACTCCACATACCTTGAACGCTACAGAAGGCAAACCGAACCGACAGCAAATCCCAAAACTGCGTCTAAACACAGAAATTACAACTTATTCATTTTTGCTTATGAGTTTGCTATTTGTGACTTTGATTTTGAGCTTTATTTATTGGTTCTGACTGATCGAGGTTTTCCATGGCTTTCAGTTGTGTAGTCGTGGCATATACCGATGCGTTGCGGAAACCTGGAGGAGGTTAGCAAACTTTCCTCGCGTTGCGGACACCTGGAGGAGGTTAGCAAGCTTGTCTCGAGTTGCGGAAACCTGGAGGAGGTTAGCAAGTTTGCCTCGCGTTGCGGACACCTGGAGGAGGTTAGCAAGCTTGTCTCGCGCTGCGGACACCTGGAGGAGGTTAGCAAGCTTGTCTCGCGTTGCGGACACCTGAAGGAGATTAGCAAGCTTGCCTCGCTCGAACAATTACGACTGGTTAGTAAGTTCGATCCTCACTGGGTGCCTCTACTTTCGGCCTTCTGCCGCATTTAAGCTAGTCTTGGAAAATTACTCTACCGATACATTGCGTAAGTAAGAGTTAGCGTCGAATGTGGTAACATTCTTTTTCGAGCCTGGTTGTTTCCTGCACGAAGCTCTCAGAGTGATGTAAACGCTCACAAATTCACATTAGGTTGCGTAGTGTAGTAAGATATGAATCGATATTCTCACCTGATTTCTGGTCTTTTTTCTTGAAGGCATACCGTTGATATATTCTTGTGAAGTATTGGTCAAATTTGACTTACCTTATGAAAGGTCATCTTTCTTTTAGGTTGCAGCAAAATGAAATCCACTGTACACTCTCAATACGTACGGGGCCGATAGCGTGGAGAAATAACACTGTTTATTTTGTGATGTTGGACGGCTTCCCTTGCACTTTTGCTATCTCAAGTGAAATCTCGTTATCACTTCCCAAAATGCTCCTTACATTCGAGACTTCGTAAACGCCGGTAGAAGTAGTAACGCCTTCCAATAATATCCGCACTAGTAATACTTGTCCAAGTAGTAATCGCCAAATAATGATCAGAAGAGAATCGTAATCCGTATAGTAGTAGAATAGAGAGAGTGAACGTATAGAAATTGAGTGGATAGACAAGGAGAGTGAACAGTGATCCGTATAGCAATAGAGTGTAAAGGAGGAATAGAGATCAGAGAACCTTACGCTACTTCGTATTCATTCACTTCCTTTATGATCACGTGATCTACTTAATAATGAAATCGCCCATGTTGCTCACTAGCGATCTAGCTTCAAACCACAGTGTCGGCAACAACACTTACTCTTATACAACAGTTTAGTAATCTTTATTTTGGATGACCATTTGGTCACAATACCGCAGTTTGTCCATATCTATTTCTAGAGTTTCCGTCCTTCCGAAGGTCTTGTCTCCGTGTCAAGTTTGCCTGGTGATGATATATTTTACTGAAACCATTCTGCCATTTTCACATACGGAGTGAAAGCACGTGGCATTGGTATCGCTGATCTCGCTTTAAATTCCGAAATAGTCCACGCGGGACTTTTAATTCTTACAGATATAAATCCTTATATATAGGGTTGTAAGTCGTTAGTTACTTTCTCGCTGCCACCTTTTTTAGGTTAGGTCAATTAAAGAACAGAACATACACAAGATTAATAACGTTCCATCATGGCCGATCTGACCCCGAGCTACCACCAATCAAGATGAACGGAGTTCCGCTTTGGAAGCACCGTGCCTTGAATGACTGTTGGGCATCAAACTCACTCCCGACCTCAAGTGGGACTCGTACATACGATCCGTTGCTAAGGATGCAGGTAAAATTCTCGTCTCCCTGCACCACACCAGTAAGTACCTGACGCCTCCTGATAACCTCTACCTTTACAAGAGTCAGATCAGGCCAAAAATGGAGTATCGTTATCGTATTTGGGCAGGAGATGCCAAGACCTCACTCTCCAGTCTTGATAGAGTTCAAAAGCGTCTCCGAGCCCTTGTGGGTGACGAGTTATTTTCCACCCTTCAATGTCTCTCCCACACGGGTGGGATGTATCAAGACTTTCACTGCTCTACCACTACTTCTTCAGAAAGTGCTCCGATGAACTACATTCCCTGGTCTTGTCAAGGCAAACCTTCACGGCAAGAATACGCCATGCCACTTACATCGTTTCAAACCACCCACATATTCAAACCACCCGCTTCATATCCCACCGGTAAGAAGTAAGAGCCACTCGAGCAGCTTCTTCCCGTGAATCACTGCTCTGTGGAATCGATTCCCAATCACTACAATCTTAACCTATTTAAGGCTAGGGCTAATCGTTACCTCCCTCACCTATACACACAAATGACCTCCTAACGTAAGACTCTACTTCGAGTGGCCCCTAGTAAAGGGTATCCCTCACCGTAAAAAAAAAGAGAGAAAACTTGCCGGCTTTATTCCGGTACAGGAAGGGAGAGAGGGTGAGAGAGATAATGCTGGGGTTCCTAAGGAGTCGAGAATTATGTTCTTTGACGTAAAGTAGGGAGCATGCATTAAAAAGAAAGAAAAAAGACATAAAATGAGGGGGGGGATGAAGATTTCAAAGGAGGATTGTAAAATGTTTTATTCCCCTCTTTATAAGTACTTTTAAAGAGCTAACAAAAAAGACAAAATTCTTCTTCAAAGTGAAATTTGTAAAGAAATGCATTTATTAATATTTTTTATGATATACGAATTGTACAAATTACAATATCGGCATTGCAAAAAATTTCCCTTATATGCCTCCAACTATCAAGGCGGGGTAACAATTCTATTAAAATACAAATCTGTTTTCTCTTAGAAAACAACAGTTCATGTAAAAACAAATATTTTCCTTAAATTCAAAGGAATTTTAACAACATTTTTATTCATATAAATCCATTTTTTAGCACCAAAAGAAATTTAATTACTTCAGAAAATTCACAATTTAAAATTCAAAGGTTCGTAGCTGAAACCTCAGATGAAGTTATATTTCTAGATCTTTTGACAAATATTTAGATTTTTTGCAACAAGCATCCCAAAATTTTTGATAAACTCTCATAGGTTTATGAAAGACATTCGAACGAGATAAACTCATACGTTTATAATGGTTATTCGTATATGAGATAAAACTTATATGTTTAGAAAAGACGTTAGGATATCACATTTAAAATAAGCGGATCTAACCAACGCCTTTATCCACTGTGCCCTGTGTCCTCGAGGATCCAGTGACAGGACCCAAAGAGTTTGAGTTCAATACCCGGTTAAGGCAGTGGAGAACTTTCAGAGGGAAATTAACAGAAGATAACTGATAACTGACATCCATTAAACATGGCACGTGGAACTAGAACAGTCTACCCCAGTGAGCGAAATAAAAGGTTCAGTTCGACATTCCAACCACCTGAAGAAGGCCGGAGCGTACAACGGCCGAAACGTTGTAATAAATATGGTGACAAAGATAAGGACAATAGTCCGAATAATGTAAATAATGATTTTATACAATTAAGCGACAACGAAATAATGCCGGGTTCCTCGTAACGCAAAAAAAAAAAAAAAAAAAAAAGAAAAAAAAACTAATTGTGTAGATTCTTTTAATGAAACTGGTACTACTATATCTAAATTATCAATTTCTCAGTGAACGTGATTGTTTTGGTGTTGGTTTCAATTCCCAGGAATGGCTGCAAAACACTTACCCCTCCCCATTTTATAGGCAGAAGCAAACAAATGCATGCTGGGATTGTTTCCTAGCCAACAAAATATGCCGATTCTCGGTTTCATCTGACTCAATCCCTGTCTGTCTTGTCTTGAAGTCAGAACGCTTGTCCGAACTTGTTTTTGTATGTCAACCCCAATTCGAACTTTTTTGCCATATTACTGTTGCTTTGTCTTATTGTTGTCAATTTGCCTTGCATATTGTCATATAGGAAGAAAATGAGTAACTACCGACGCTGAGGTTCGAGCATGACATTCTGGACTTATGAATATATGTTTTCCGCCAAGTGCATAAATAGCTGTGTGAGGCTGCTGACTGGAGTGATTATTGAGTAGAACTATCCAGTTGAATTAGTGTGAATTATTGTGCGTCGGTGATTTTGATTTTGATTTAGGATTTACCGGACGTTAAAGTGAGCTGCGCTACTAACAAGGTATTCACTGAAATGGTTAATTACCTTTGATTGACTTTTACTTCTTTGTTTTTGTTAAGTATTTATTTGTGGTTATACTGTTTTATTTAACATTGAAGTCTTGAGTTATACTTAATTATTAACGGCCATCGTACATTACAAACGTATTATTTGCTTGCTTTATATTATTTTTTTGACCTGTTCTTTTCTTTTTTGTTATTGCTCATTGCAAACTTATTTGTTGAACACTTCTGTTATTTATTTTGACCATAGCTACTCACTCCACATTTGAATTCCAATAGCAATCATCTACCAGTGCTAATAAAATAAAATAAAATATGAAGAAGAAGAGAATTTTTAGATTAAAATTCTTTGTATAATGTTTTCGTATAATTTTCAATTCAGTTTTTAAAGTTATAGTATTTTAATGAAAGTTGATTGTAAACAACTTTGATTTAAAAATACAGACCATAAAAGTAAAATGACCATATTTAAAAAAAAAAAAAGAAGACGGTGTAACTATATATTCAATCATTTTAATTAAGGACGTTTATCTTCGTTCATTTGTGATTGTATTAATAAGAAAATATCGGAATGTTACCTGACGTCATGGTAGTACAAATAAAAAATACTGTGTAGTTTATTACAGGTTATTTCTTTACTCGATGTTTGGGCTGCGCATATCGAGTGCTATACAAAGCACCCACACTAATTAAACAATTAGGATTGGTACTGAAGAGGTTAACTACTTCACCAAGTGTGTGAAAATATAGAGTTTGATTAGCTGCTTTCCATTCCTACATTAGCGCCAGTCTTATCGGCATGACGTGTTATAGTGATACGTAATATAGACATTGAAAATAAGGTTAAAACTCACATAGCTAAATAAGTTAATATGTAATGAAATGAATTGAATAATAAAATATAGCCTAGAGACAACATGGGAAACGTTTATGTTTGAGATAGAAAATTATGAAGCTATATTTTGACAATATTTGTTCATATCATAGATACAGCTTAATGAGCCAGTCTGACATTATTAAGTTTAAGCAGTGCTTGGAGATTGTTCGACGTTAGAAAATTTTATAAAGACTTGCATTGAAAAACAATTCAAAGCTCGTATTTAAGGTCTGGAGTCAGTTCACAGTTTGTATAAAGGTATCTGATTGCGCTGTACATAGAGAAGCTAATGCTTTCAAATTAGTATCAACTGCATATTCAGGGCAGCATAGTTTCATAACAGTAGCAAAGTAGAAATTACTGAAGAAGAACTTAATTTGTGGGATATCCCTACTATGTGTGCCAATGAACTTCGCTTAACGCCGCTGTGGTGTTCTATTCAGGACGATAAAAGGAGGGGACATAAATACACACACACATACACATCTTTCAACCACAGAAAGCGGTAGATACAAGACGTTGTCCAGTCTTCCTCCTCGCAAGACGACTTAATTTCATGAAACCACGTGGCACACACACTACAACAACAACAATTCATACCAAGGATATTTTTTTACCGTTATGAATACACGTAAATATCATTTCCTTTTTCTTCTCTTCTGTGAGCTACGTTGTTCGATATATAGAAAATATAGAAATCCATTTTGTAAAAGTTTTTTTTTTTTTTTGAAGAAGAAGAAGAAGAAGAGAAATGAGAACATCAGCTCTCTTTACGAGTATTATGAATGACGCTAACCCAAAACATAAAACACAAGTCTCTTACTCCGGTGTGAAATTTGAAACAAACAATTAACATTTATTAAAGAACATAAAACGTAATAATAGCAGTATATACAAAATTTACAAGCAAGCTTGCAAAAAATTTTCATTTGTACGCCACACAATTGGGCAAGATAACAAGTTCTAATTACAATTCTGTTAAGTTCATAAAAACAATTAGAATTATTATCAATAAAAACATTGGCCTGTCGAAAGGAGTTAAGAAGTGTGTTTCTGGTTTGTTGAGACAACAGTTCAGTTTTACAAACTGAGATATGATAAGTGTCCTATTTTCATAAAAAAAAAAGCTCTAATGCAGGCTTAATATCGTTACTTTTGTAAAATTTTCACAAACAACTATAGAAATATAATTGTGCATCTCTAAACTTGTAGAAACTTCTACTCTCTCCTTTCTTTTCCCGTTCTTTTTCTCTCACATTCTTCCTTTTAGTTATCGTAGTATTTGGTATCGTCCTTGTGAATGCCGAAACCTTTCTGCTTTCTTTTTTTAAAATCCCAGAAGCTGCCCTCGGTCATTCGCCGGTGTAATTACTTCTCTTTATCGGACAAACCAGATTTCTTAAATAGGCACATATCGGCTGTGATATGAATCAGAAATTTGATACTATGATTCGTAATTTATTTTCTTCATTGGTTAAAAATCACAAAATATATCTCCTTAAACCACACAAGGTTTTGAGACTATAAGACATGAGCCTCTTATGTTGCAAATTTTTGAAAACCACAAATCAAATTTTATACATGTATCTTATTTTATAAACAGACAAACTTCATTTTGGCGGTTATTTTATACCATCAATTTCAACCTCACGTATACAAAGATTTACGCATCAAATTCTAATAAAGCCATTTCTTATTAACCGGCAGGTTTCATTATGGCAGTTTTACATTTAAAGAATACGTGTGTGGCGGACATGAGACAGAACCTGGGACGAGCACAACCGGTCGCGACTTGCCTTGTCCCCGCCAAAAAAGAGCCCGTATTTGCTTAGCATGTAAAGCTACTGCAGTTGAAATGAGGGAGAGAAAAAAAGCACTTACCGCTCTGCCGTAATCCATCCTCGGCCAGATAACGTAAAAGAATGAGGGGGGACTGGCATTGCATTTTTATGCAATAACGATGCAATGCATTATGGGACATGGACGCAATGAATTATGGGATCACATGAAGACGCAAGGGACTATGGGTATATGAACAACTATAAAAGCAACTACTTTTTTCCGAGTCAGGGAGTTCTTCGAGGGACATTCACGGTTGACGGCAAGAACGGGCAGTTAGTGTGATTTTGAGACAGAACTCAAGAAGGAACGACTCAAGTTTGAAATACCAGCTGGGAGAGCTTGAATTTACTCGCTGGTTACCGTTTTCTTTATTCGCCTCAACGTGCTAGTAACTTTCTTCTTGTAATAAATTATTTTAACGATTTTAATATTATCCTCAAATTAAACCTAGTCTACATTATTTACATTATTCGGACTATTGTTCTCATCTTTGTCGCCATATTTATTACAACGTTTCGGCCGTTGTACGCTCCGACCTTCTTCAGGTGGTTGGAATGTCGAACTTAACCCTTTATTTCGCTCACTGGGGTAGACTGTTCTAGTTCCACGTACCATGTTTAATGGATGTCAGTTATCAGGTATCTCCTGTTAATTTCCCTCTGAAAGTTCTCCACTGCCTTAACCGGGTATTGAACTCAAACTCTTTGGGTTCTGTCAGTGGATCTAACTAACGTCTTTATCCACTGTGCCATGTGTCCTTGAGGAAACGTTGTAATAAATATGGCGACAAAGATAAGGACAATAGTCCGAATAATGTAAATAATGTACATAATACCTCATCTCAGAAATATAGACAGATACTGAAACCTAGTCTATTGTATTATTTTTTATTTACCCTTTAATTATTTTTATATATTTTTACATTTAATTTTATTTATTAATTTTTATGTGTTGATTTATTTTATTATGATAGTTCTCAACGTCTCTTTGTTATAATTATTAAACAATCACATCCGTTATAAAAGTGACACCTTTAATATGTCCTGTGAGCGTCAAATTTTCCAAGCCCACTTTCTTTATTTCTCTCTGTGTTCATAAGGAGTTCTTAGACCGAACTTACCGTTTATTTTACAGCTACATTCTTTTCCTACTTTATCATTCAGGTCTCCAATAATTGTAATTTCCTGTGATTTGCATTGAGTTTTGTCAATGTCCTGTTTGCTTTAATAACATGAATTTCTTCCTCCGTGTTTTGTGCTATCGGTACGTATTCAACTCTGAATAGTATTACAAAAATTATCGATATTTTATACTAAGTATAAGTTAATTTATCTTTAAACTTGCCAATAAGAATACTTATCTTCGGCTTTTCACCAGATAAAAGTACACCCTGATGACGTGCCCAAGGTAATAATCACTTTACCTTTCGGATAGTGTTGCAGCATACCTACGGACGATAATGGGTAGGTCCCTATTCACATAAATACTGTATGTTGGTCTACAGTTGGAGATTCGTCTCCAGCTGTACTGGTCAAACTCTCTGCCTCCGGGTAGAGAGGATCCTCAGACGAGGCTATATCAAAGGGTAGAGTCTCGTCTCGGGAAACAGCTACCCGACCCCGTTTTATACGGGTTCTACAGGGAATTTTTGGCCGAGCCTACGGGTTCGGATACTCCACATTAAATTCGGCCTTGTGCCACATCTGACTGCGTGGGGCGGTTGGTAGATATCCTGCAGTTAGAGATTCATTGTGGAATTCACTTGACTCACTTCTAGCAGTTGACTACTACTTCTGGCGAATCTTATATGTGTTGTTCTTCTCCTAAATATTATCGTTCATTAACAACTTTCGTTTGATTATTCTATTCAGAAACCTTCCCTAGGTCACAACAGGTAGTATATTATAATTACATATCTTTCGGATTAAAAATACAGTAGCAACTTTATATACAATACAGATTATTTACTAATGAAGATTTTATATCTGTGTATTTATATATCATTGTATCTAGCGATGAAGAGAAAGCATATACAGACGGTTTAAAAAGTGTTTATAAGTTTAGATGAAAACAACTTGTATATTTCCTTGTTAATATGCACCTTTAATGTTTCTAAGTTAAACTTTTGCTGTTATAATGTGAATGTGTGGTTCACGTATTTTGGTGCTTCACAATTGTATTAGTTGTTGTTTCATATCCTGAAAGTTACGTTTGACAAGACAATTTCAAACCACAGTGATATTTTAAACTGAGGCATATTTTAAAAACAGCAATATATTTTTTTAAGTTTACGGAAAATACATTCAAAATTATTGCCTCTGGGCAAATAAATCACAATTTTACATGAACCTCAATTGTCCTATCCAAGTATTTCAGTTTTATCTCCACGCAGAACAGAGAAGCTATTCATATACACACTGGCACCTAAATATATTGTAAATGTCCTTTTATAAGTGACACTCGGGCACCTACGAAGATATTACTTCCTTTAAAAGATTTTGTCAGTCTTTCCGTGCTTCTTTAAAATTTTGCTTTTTCTACTGGATAGGAACTAAGCTATTTACGAAGTTGAAATTTTTCATAAAATAACTTTTAGAAAGGTTCTAAACGCTGTGCACGTTTTATTCAGTCGGTTAATTGCCATACGTGATACACGCTTCTTGGACGATCATGTCTCTTTCGATCCATGATTGACTAGGCAAAAGATTTTTCCGCAGTAGGTTGCCATTACTTTCTGTGCCAACCAAGTTTACCCTGTTATTTAACCCATAGCTGGGGAGGGAAGAGATAGAGTCGTACCTTTCCCAAGGTTATTTGCGCGTAAGTGAATGTAACTAACTCGACTAATATTCGAACTCGGCTCTCCGATTTCTATTTCCCAGCCGATATCTATTAGATCACAAATATTCTAAAAGGAAGATACTTTTGTTTTTTAGCGTGTTGATATTTTTTAGCGTGTTGATATAGCTTAACTCTCGATGTCACTAGTATAGAAACTTTCATTAGAAATATCGAAAATTTCAATTTGAATTTTCTGATGACTCTTAATTCTTGCATTAATGATTAAATAAGCCCATAGTGAATTCTACGGCAATAAAATATCGGTAGAAATTCTCTTGTCGCATCGTTAAATGTTTGAGCTTAAAAACTTTAACAAAATATGACAATGACAATCATAAATGTGAATGCTAGCTGTTATTTAGAGATGTGGGTACAAATGTAAAGATTTAAAATTGAAATTTTTTTCCATTCCACTGAAACACTATCTTCCTTTATTTGATTTTTCACTCAAACCAAGTAGCGTCTCTGATATGTCTTTTCTATCATTCCATGCAATTAAAACGGAATAGTCCATTATTTATGAGATATTGGCAGGAGACCTTAAACACTTCTATCTTTCATTCTTTCTTTCTTTCATTTTCTCACTGAAAACAGGTAACGTTTCTGATATGTCTTTTCCGTCTTTTCAAACGATCGAAACGGAATAGTCCATTATTTATGAGGTATTGGCAGGAGACCTTAAACACTTCTATCTTTCATTCTTTCATTTTCTCACTGAAAACAGGTAACGTTTCTGATATGTCTTTTCCGTCTTTCCAAACGATCGAAATGGAATAGTCCATTATTTATGAAATATTGGCAGGAGACCTTAAACATTTCTATCTTTCATTCTTTCTTTCTTTCATTTTCTCACTGAAAACAGGTAACGTTTCTGATATGTCTTTTCCGTCTTTCCAAACGATCGAAACTGAATAGTCCATCATTTATGAGATATTGACATGGCGTAAGGTATGTACGCATTGACTTAGGCACTAAGGAAGGGATAAACATAATTATAATAAGACTGTTTTCAAATTCTATTACGTTGGTGTAATTTCCAGGTTTTGAAAATTTGACTCAACTTCTATTGAAGTGATTTTGGCGACATGACGATTTTCTCGGTTCATCAACTAGCAGACGCTTGACCCCTTTGATGTTTTCGGCGGTATACCTACGTAATTCATCTTGGCGTCCTGAGACTTCTCAACTAATTAACACCCAACACTTCTGGGGATATCCTGGTTAAGTATGAAATCGCCACCAGCCAATCACTTTTTTCAAAAGTACCTTCATAAGCATCCTGCTATAAGAAATTGAAAAAACTTACGAGAAAAAAAATTGAAAAACTTACGAGAGGAAATCGGAAATTACTGCCTTTTGGCATATTGTTTCACCCAGCCTAAATTCCTGGCTTTGTGGGATGAGTAAACACTCCGGATTCAAACTCGAATTACTGACAATGATTCCAGAGACAATAAATTCATAGCCTCATCTATTTACTAAGTATCAAAGATAAAGAAACGTTTCATCCAAATATCGATACGAGAAGCCCACTTTTGAAATGAAAATATTGTTTCTCTTACTATTCCATTTTCTATCTTTAGAACTTTTCGGGTATTTATCCTTTTTAATAAAGAATATCGTATATACTCTGTATTAATGCTTTTGTTTACGTGTGCTCAGGAACTTACCTGTTTTCATAACAAACTACTTCTACGTGGGAGATGATGTTTCTCTTTGAAATAGTGTTTCTTCCCCCTCAAGGTGTAGTGAAAGAGATAATCAGCTACCTCGAAAAAAAGAGTTCGTGTTTTGTGTACGATCTGCCGAAGAAAAATTACCAAAAAGTAGTTTAGCAAAAATCTACCTTAAGGACCAGAATCTATGTTCTTCCCTTCCCTGAATGACGTGACCAATCAGGGAATTTTTTTTTTAATTTATTTAATGAAACTTTTTTTTTTCTCTGACGTCAAAATATTGTAATTATTGAAACAAAACAAGTTCAGTTGACCATTAATGACAATTCCAGAAACTATAAAGAATTTTTTTTTTTTTTTTGCCAGCCGCAATGATGGAGAAAGCATTACCTCGAACCATCGCCAGTGAGACACGCTACAAGAGCCACTCCGTTTCACGAGGCTCGTCCCTTAATCGAGACGCAATCGTGCCAATCTTTCGAAGGAACGCCATCGAACGAGGGCCAATAACCTCTGAAGTCTCCACTGCCACAGAAGTAATCAGAGAAATCTCTCAGTGAGAAAAGCCGTTGTTTTTCACTTATAACGAGACAGTTGATTTTCTGAGCTTGGTGGACAAACACGCGTTTTTGCTGGTGAGGTTGGATTTGTGACCCCATTTTGTCGTTTCTACGTTTCCTGTTGGACTGTTACGACGGACTATCGTCTGAACTGTGATTTGGCAACAAGTGTTGCGGTCGAGAGACAGAGGAAATCTATTGCAGATGTTTATTGCTATTATAATTTGACAGTTGTTTTCTTTCTTTTCTTTACATCTATAAAAGGTGAATTTGATTTATGTTGCATTATTTGTAAAAAAAAAAAAAAAAAAAGAAGGAAATGTTGATTTCTTACAATGTACATGAATGTAATCTTTATCTTTATTTC
The DNA here is from genome assembly GCA_903632075.3 of Acanthosepion pharaonis. NCBI lineage: Eukaryota > Metazoa > Mollusca > Cephalopoda > Sepiida > Sepiidae > Acanthosepion > Acanthosepion pharaonis. The sequence goes on from CAHIKZ030001046.1 coordinate 3,535,742, forward strand.
ATCTCTTGTCATTGGCCAAAAAATTACATATTCTGCACTAACATTGTGTACGCCCAGGATAACCCGTAACGTGTTTTTGTAATACACTTTTTATGGTTTTTGATCCGATTCTCCTGTGTCGTGCGTGCCACTTTTGTTATTTTTACTCATCACAGTTTTTTTTTGTCTTTTTTTGCAAGATTTATTTTAATAATTTTCCTACAATACTATGTACTTTGACGAAACAAGTGAAGTTCATTTACTCTATAACAAAAAGCTTCAACCAGTTTTGTGTCATGCGTTATACACGCTTAGGCGATCATGTATCTTTTGATACATGACTGATGAGACAGATTTTTCCCGCAGTAGGTTGCCATTTTTTTGTGTGGTAGACCAGTTAATATCCAAGACTATAAAATCCGGTTTGTCCTGCTATTGGGGAGTAGCTGGGGGGAGTAGAAGAGGATTCACACCTTTCTCAAGGGTCAGTCAGTTATGTGCCATACGTGATACACGCTTTCGATACATGACTCACGAAGCAGATTTTGGCTTTTATGTAACTGTAGCGGATCTAAGAAGGTTGCGTGAATATTTAAGATTATGCCGCAAATAAAATATGCAATATCCACAAACATAAATTATAAGAAATGGCCAAATGGTAACGATATTCAATCACGACAAAAAATACATGTTTGAAACAACAGATTAAATTTTATAAACACAATTTACAATTTCTTTGTTTGTAATGATGTGCACAAAGGTATATTTGAGAGAAAAAGTTCTTGGCTCTTTCGGAAATGTTCAATGTCTAAAAGTTTTCTGCCTTCGATTAAAATAGTTCAATTTAACTTGGACAAAATATTTTTCTATGAAAGATATTGAGTAAAAAAGTTTGTTGTGTAAATTTTTCTAATCTCTCATAAAGGAAGTTTGTTTCTTTGGCGGCACATAATTCCCATGTGTATCTTTCGTGTGTGTGAGTCTCAAATGCGACGAAAATTCGTTTACTATTTCTATTTCCATTTTTCTTAACAACGAAATCGGCTCCAACGGGGCTTGATAGCTGTTGCGAATTTTTCTGAGAAATGCGTGGGCGAATGTTGAATTTTTTATTTTTTAGTCAATAGGATTTCTTGAAGCCTTTAAATTGGGGATGAATTTGAGAAAGGTTTTTTTAAAGTCGGTTGAGCCTACTTTTGCACAAATTTTGACTGTTTTGTTATGGAAATTTCTCGAAGCTTAATGAAATTCAAGAAAATGTTTGAAATTGAAATGAAAGTTACTAAATAACTATGAAAACAAAAACATTTCGCTTCAATTTTGCCTTGATAAAGTACGAAGACGAAACGCGTCGACAAAAACGAAGATTTTTCCCTATTGTCATTTTTATACGCTTATGAGATGTATACACATTCGAGATCTTTATACTGAAACATGACATAAATCTGTTTTGATAGCATTAATTCATTCTTATTCTGTTATTGGATTATTTATAAAGTTAGTTCAATCCAGATGTTGTTGACCAACAATGGAAAAATCTATAAAAGAGTTTTATATCGTGCTTATTTTGACAACAGTCAAATATTAAAAAATATACAAGATCTACCATTAAAAATTTGGATTACGTTTATCACGTTTTCAAACTGTCCATTTTGTTAGACTACTCCTTTGAGTTCACAATGATCCCGGTCCATATTTAAGCCTCTATAATTAGTTTTTAACGTGTATAGACTGTTCAGCTGACATATTAACCATTAAGTAAAGTTGTTGCGCAATCATTAGCTGAAGCATTTAGAAATAACGGGATTAAGAGATTTGGTGTTTCTCTCGTGACAGAACAAAGTGAATTGTTTTTACAATTATAAAATATATTAGTTTTCATATAGTGAGAACAACAGTTTAATATTTAGATTGTAATAGTTTAATAGCGAAAGAGTACATAGAACAATTAAAACAGCAATTATTCTTCATAAAGAATAATAGTTCTTAGGATTACCAATTGTATTCCTCGATATATTCAGCATATCTAATGAATCAGGCTTCTCACTTTATTGTATTGTAACTGGTTCTTCAATATTAATTCCACAATTGTTGATTAGTTTAGCTGGCACAACGAAAAATGATACAGTAAATACTAACTTTATCAAGAATTTGTGTAAAACTATGCTACAATTTTATTCCAATGACTTTGTAAAGGAAATTTGCATACATAGAATATATGTTTTTTACATTCCAAGTGAATGTATCATTTGTGATAAAATATAGATTAGGACGGAAACTTTTGAAAGCACATTATAAATAGTTTATAGAGATTTTCCCATATACAACAAAAAGATCAAAAGACACCTCTTTAAGCGCGCAAGAATAAGGGCTCTTAATGTGAAATTGAACCAAAGAATTTGTTTATTTAAAATAATATTTTGTGAAAAACAAGACCGGAGCAGGAGCTTGCTCAAAATATTCTTTGGTGCACCTACAGAATTTAAATTTAGTGGTAACGGGAAATCTCATAAGAAAGTGAGGACTTAGTCGAGTAGAAATTATCAAAGACTTCGACAGAAAGTGTAATGTGTTAGCACAGTTCACGAAGTGCTGAAAATTTTGTGGAGCTATTCGGGTGTTGAAAGATCAATGTATTAGAGGGAAGTGCCTGTTGTTGAATGGAAGGAATTGCTGAATGAATGTCGTTTATTGTAAACTTTCAGAAGTAGATACAACTTTGTAGGATTATAGTTGAGCAAGTGTGTTGTCTTGTATCATCAAGGAAGACTTGGTCTGCTTGTGAGTTAGTTTAAATGAACAAATTCAACATGATCTGTTCTAAGGTTTTGTGGGATGTCCTGAAATTGTTTACGGGTCACGTGGTGTCTCAGAATCCAGCTACCTCATTTTACAAGTCACTGCTGAGAAGTGACTTGATCTTCTGACTACATTTCTCCTGACTTTCCTCTCCGAGCAATATTGAGAACAGTGATTTACTAAGCGAAGCTTAGATGTGGTTCAAAGCCACAATAGAACCTAATGAAAATCCAAATAGGAATAATCAACTTATCATCTAAGTTATAATTTATGTACTACCACATGTCTGCCTTTGAACACTGGTATTATTTTTATCTGGTTAACATTGTCTATAGAAGTGTTACTATTTTTAACCTCAAAAATATTAATTGCTCTGGCCATTATGCCATTTCGAAGTGCCCAAATTGTGAAGAACGATGATTAAACAGGCCAACACCTTGCTTTATATTCGCGCCGGCTGACTCCTTAAGCTACTTCTTATAATTGTTTCAAGTTTCAAATTCTGTCCTTCTGATTGAAAATAATAATTAAGTTCTTTCATCAAGCCTTATTTTCCAGCTTTTTTTCCCACTAAGACATAAGGATGTCCGGCTGGTGCAATGGATAGTGGCTCGGCATAAAACATCGGCGAGTCGAGTTCGAATTCCAGTCGATTTCATTATATTCAACTTAGGCGTAGATAACCCTGAAAAAGATATGAATCCATCTCCCCCGCTATGGGTTAAATGGCAAAGCAGACTGTGCCCTATAGCTATGGTTGGTAACCAGTCTAGGAGAAGGATAACTCTGAATCCAAAACTAATAAATATATCTTAAGCAAGATCTCTATTAAATTTCGACTACAGTGCTTAACCAAAACACAACGCATTGAATAAGAGTTGTGCAAGGATCCTATAATAGATCATGCAACAATTGCATTTATTTTAATAAATGCATATTCAAGCTCAAAAGCAAAAGATTTCCCCATCCGAATGCCTCATTGGTTGGAAAGGGAAAGATACGTGTTTTCTAATTTCTTTTCGCATAAATATTTATAAGCTTTACAAAGTTGAACAGTATTTATCAAAACATTTCTCCACTGAAATAATAATATGCATGTTCAAGCATCTGTAGACAGAACCAAGCCTTATGCTGAAATATTTTAATATTTTAAGGTTAAAAATAACAAATATCACTAGATAATTTTAACCAGATAAAAATAATACCAGACATACATATGATAATATATCAATTCTAACTTAGATAATAAGTTGAGTATTCCTATTTCGAGGAATTGTGATAAAAATTATCACAAAATGTCAAATCATCTAAAGAAGTTATCCTTGAGAAAAGGAATAAATTGTATAAATTTGTTAATGTTTTATATATTTATTTACTATTTACACTATTTACATTGTCCCAACAATGTAAATATTGTATATATTTACAATACTTCATCTTAGAAATATAGACAGATCCTGGAGAAGGCCGGAACGTACAACGGCTGAAACATTGTGGATATGGCAACGAAGATGAGGACAACAGTCCGAACAATGTAAATAGTGTAAATATTTACAATACATCATCTTAGAAATAGAGACAAATTGAAGGTGAATATAGCTATAAAAATGAGGACAACAGTCCGAACAATGTAAATAGTGTAAATAGTTACAATACCTCATCTTAAAAATATAGACAGATTTATTTATTAATAAAAGAAATTGTATGGATATTGAAGGCGGTTATATCTCTTTTTACCAACATCCTAAAGGGCCCTGAATGTCATGTGACAACCCATTGGTGACGATAGCCCGTGATGATGTTAGACAGTTGCTGATTATCTCCCGAGGGAGACACATTTGGTAGCCACCCACGGCTAGGGCAATGGGTTAATGTCATTCGTTCTAAATAAAGAACATAAAAGATATCACCTAGTCTGGCTGTATCCTTCCTAAAAACATTACAAAGACCTTCTTTAAAATTGCTCTTTCCCAAGCTGCATGTTTTTTTTTTATTTCTCTACGTGATAAATGTATTTATGTTTATCTATAACTTATTGTATGATACATTTATATTCTAGCGCTGAATATAAAATGATTCTTTGCACAACTCGTTTTTAGAATGTGTTTAGATGTTAGTATATCACGGATATACTAATGCCTACTGCGAGCCTTGGAGAGTGGAAAAAACAAAGATATTTCTTCTCTCTTTCTAAGCCAAGAGATTAAAATTATGCAGAAATCAATCCGCAATTTTAGCGGAAACAATTTTAACAAAATTAAGCTATTAAAAATAGGTAGCATTTGAAGATTTCAGAAAACAGGACAGAAAGATATCAACATTTATATAATCAAAACGACAGGGACCAGGAAAAAAAAAGGATTTTAAAATGTTTTAGTAGAAAAAAAAATTAGATATGAGAGAATTTGTCAACAATTGCTGTTGATTTACGCAAATTCAAACGCTTTCAAGATTGTTTCTCCTGAGAACAAATAACTGCGTGATTTTTTCAGTAGGTTGCGTTCAGTCAGCACAAAAAGAAATGCCAGCTCATTGATACAAATAAACGACAGGAGATCGCTTTTACCAAAAAAGGGAAATGAAATGAATAGAAATCAAGATTAATCGACGACTGAAACTTCTTGTTAGTATTTCCTTTATTTCTGTAAACTTTATGCTATTTATAAAAAGTGTGATTTTTTAAAAAATATCAGACACTTGACAAGTTCTACGAACATTTTAAATAATTTTGGTTGATTGTTTTTGTTTAGCGACATATGGGTTATTTAATGTTGAAATCTAAATATTTTGTACGTAAGTTTTGTTTTTTGTTGTTGTTTTTTTTTTTAAGATAATAATGGATTTTAGTGATAGAAGTCTTGCTAATTAATTCATAGCCGATGGAGAAGAGGTAGATTCATACCTTTACTGAGCATATTTGCGCGTAAGTAAATATAAAGAACCCAACTGGAATTGGAACTCAGCTCTCCCATTAACATTTCCGAGGCATAATCTAACGCAGATATTGTAATGAGTGCGAAATAATAATAACTCCCTTCACCCACTCCCTTCAAATTTGGAGGACTGAGGAAGAAGGGGGAAAATAATTCGCGACCCTATGTGAAATTTTCTTTGGACCAATGAAAACCTTACCTTCACAGATGTTGACCGGTGAGCTGAGAAGAAGAAGGAAAGCAATTCGCAAGTCTATGTGAAATTGTTTTTGGACCAATCACAGAAATTTGTCGGTCAATCGCGAAGAAGAAAAGAAAGTAACGAACTAACACGAAATTCTATTTGATATAAAATGAGAAAAATTAAATTAATCAAAAAGTGTCTGAAGTCATGTGAAAGGTTTTGTTTCAGTTTCTAGTGACCAGCATTGAAGTACTCGGTACTGTAAAATTACTCGCCGATTATATTATCCGCCTTTTACTCAACAATTAAAGAAAGCTAATTATTTCAAACTATCTCTCTTCGGCTACTTTAGAACGTATCCCTTCAATGACCAACAAACTCTCTTACCTTTGTCTTGATTTTGTTTGAATATTATTTTTGTGCCAGATCATTTAATCTGTTCTATGAATATTTCCTCTTGATGACAATACGTTAAAACTACGGACTTTAAGAATTCTGATTTATTTTCCGGAAACGATCTACTGACACGACTATGAATTCCTTATCTTGTTTTGTTCAGTTAAAATTACCCGTATGTTTCTTCATCATTATCATCCTTCATTAATCTTCTTGGCGTGGGTAAAATCAATTGTTCATTTTAACCCCTAAGCCCCACACCACTATACTATATTAGTTTAAGATTGAAAATAAATTGAGTCAGTTTTTGTTTTGTTTTTATAATCTTTATTCAAAATCAAACAAAATGCTAAAGTAAATTATTTTGATTAATATGTGCTACCGTACTTTGCGAAATAAAATTAACATTTGCTTCGAGGAATTAAAAATATTTCGCTGTACGGAAAACATTTCTTAATCTTTTATTAAAGTTATTTACGGTTTCTTACTTCTGAGAAAATTTATTTTGCTTAATACTTTTAGCACGAATTATATAAAGTAGAGCTTTCAAAGAATAAAAAATAAAAATCCATTTAAAACTCCAGGGAAAATATTGGAGATGAAAGGAAAAAAAATAAAGATCAATTTTCCGGACAATGGTTTCTGTTTATTTTTGTCACAATCGTATTTGTTTCTGGTTGTTAATAACCTTTTAGTTTGGATTACTCTAAAGAACTCCTATTATTAATTATTAACAACGATAATTGCTTCTAGCTTTGAGAACAGCAGTTCATTTCAGAGGCTTTTTGTTTTTTGCCGTTATTTTTTTATTTTTTATTTGTGGTTTGATACAACAATTATTTACCAAGTCCAAATCTTTTAGTTTTACTTGAAATATAAAAAGGCTTCTCTTAGGAAATTATTGAAAGGTTTTTTCTTGATTCACACAGTTTCACCTTCTTCCTCTTTTGTTTTTTTGTTTTTTTACTTCAGATAAAGAATGGATTTCCTGGGATAAGAATTATTGACACGCACGTGTGTCAATAATACTTCTTAAATCCCGAATGTTTAGACAACTACTGAACTGAAATAATGATTTGCTTAAGAAGAACCACATCTTTGTAATTGTAATTTCTATTTCAAGATCCTTATATTTGAAAAGTTTATCGAAATCTTTCGTGGGAATGTGTTTATAATTATACAGTTCACGTCGATAGCATGATGATTATGTTGATGATGATATTGTTATTCAGATACGAATATAGAGAGAAAAAAAAGAGATGCAAGCCGTTTCTCTTTATAATATTAAAAAAAAATATTGATTTGATTTTAAAACTGAGAAAAAAAATCTTTAAAAATTTCGTATCTAATTTTTAACTAAATTTACATCGCAAAGAATGGAAATAAACTTGTTAATTTTTTTCTTAATAAATAACGATGATGACTCATTGTTTCCACTGTTCGTCTAGGTTTTCTCGTCTCCTGTTTGCTGAAAAATTAAATTATAAAAAAAATATAAATAAATAAAAATGATAATTAGTATTTTCTAATATGTTCATTTAATATTCTTTGTGTGTGTATGTGTGTGTGTGTGTGTGTGTGAAATATGCGAGAATCGAAAACGTAATTTCAGTTCCATTATGATTATAATTTCAATTCAATACCATTTTTATTTGCAGAGGAAATGAATGATTGCAAATATGTCTGCTGAGCTCCTCTTAAAATGCCGGTAGCAATGAATCGAAAGAAAAGTTTAGTCTTGCTTGACACGTGCTTGTCGGGGCACATGTCGACTGAAAGAGAAATTAAAAATAAATCGTTTCTGCCACGTGAAAATTTATTTCAGAATAACTGTTTTTCTGCTCGTTTAATTTTAGTTTTTTTTTTTTCATCATCAGAAAATAAAATGTTTGTGGTCAAAATGAATTATCCTTATTCGAATATGTTAGTCAAATTTTAGCATAAATCATAAATGTCAATGGATTTAAAATCGTTAAGAAGTACAAATTTTTTTAAAAAATTGGTATTTTAAAAATAAACAAAATTAAAATTTCGAATAACTCAATCTGCATCCCTAGAATTCAAATTCAGATACTTCAATATTGTATTGAAAAATCCGTATTCTATTCACACAGCTATTTCTTTGAAAATGCTGAATGAAGAAGCAATATTTGAAACTATTAGTAATTAGCAAACAACTGTTTCTTAAAGCAACAAATTTCAACAAAAATGTCTACAATCGAAATCTTGATTTATCGCGATATAATCATTTTGATTTTTGATAAAGGATTACCGGGGACCTTCAAGCGTCAATGTTTTATAACCTATATTAAAATCAGGCTAATAGAATCAATGATAAAATGATGGCAAAGTAACAAAAATACAAGCTATTCAGCCTGCTTAGTTCTTCATTGTCCATTCGACATTAACTTTTACTTTCTTTCTTTTTTTCTTTATAAACTTGAAGCTTTTTCTTTGTTTGCTTGTCTCTGAAGTTTAATTTTGGTGTCTGAGTGTAAATGAACTGAGACTGGAAAAACTGCGACCTAAAAAACGTGACTTTGAATAAACGTGGGAGAAGAGTCCCCTTTTTTGTTTGTTGAAACATTAAATTAAAATGAAGTCAATTAAAAAAATAGAAAATACTAACTTTATTCTCACTAAAACAAATGAAAATAAAGCTTAAATAATTTAAAAGTCCATCTCCATATTTTAAAACGAAATAGCGCAAAAAAAGAATTTCGAAATGTAAAGAAAAGATCAAACTTTTACAAATGAATTATGTGAATGAATACATTCATGAATATGTTATTTTTTTTATCTTTATTCTTTTATAATCCGAAAATAACCCGGAAATACTTTTGGTTTGACTGAATAAATCTGTTGACGTAGGACTTGATTGAAAAAGCGAATAGATTGTGAAAGTGCGTTTTTCTGAAGTGTTTAATGTAGAATTTAAGAGACTTCTCGTTTTTATTTATTTTTGTTCTCTCTCCTTTTTTACAAACCAGGAAGCATAATGGAAATGTTTCCGATTTTTCACTACCTACCTCTCTCCACGGTGACAGGATGTGATACAATGACGCTTTTATGTGGGATGTCCATACGAAATTGTTCACTTTACGCGATCCATCCATGTCACGCGAACGTCGGTATCCACACACACCCTCCTTCTTTAGTAATATAAGAGAGGCTCTGCCACATTTATAATCTCCGTAACAAGATTTCCCCTTGTAGCTTTGAGAAGAGGAGATTACATACACTTTGTTTGTATTTACTTCGGGATCTCTACGAAATCGAAAAAAGAGGGCATAGATGATAAAAATGACCTTAAACTTGATGAAAACGAAGATTTATCGTCAAAATGTTTATGTTATTATTAAGAGGAAAGACCAAGGTATTTTTTTGATTATTTTATTAAATTTTTTCATCATTTTTAGAACATTTTAACAACTTTTGATTAAAAATTTTTGTTTCTCTTTGCGTCGGCGTCACTAATAGCATAGCAAATTTTAGCGCATTTTTTGTAGGGACAAACTTCAATTTGGAAAATCTTGCAAAAATAAAAAAAAATGTAGGATTTTAATGAAACTTTCAGAAACTATTCACAAACGATTGTTGAAATTATTTTAAATAGGTTTGTTTTTTTGAAAGTCATTGTAAAAATATTTTTTTTTTTTACATTTGTTACCCTCCACTTAACTAATTTTATGAAAACTCTAGAAATTCAACGCTGAGTATTTTAGTAATTATGTTAGTTAAAAGCAGAATTTTTTGATGAAATTCAAATCATACATTTACTCGACCCTAACGGGGGCGGGATATGGCACAAGGCCGGGTTAAAGTGGGACCCTACACGCAAACCACCAAACTGCCACTGGGTGACATGCCACTAGCGTTTACCGCTGGTGGCCCGCTGTGGGACTGCCGACATGTTTATCTCGGCAATATTACCACTTGCGGACCGCTAGTGGCCAACCGTTGGCTACCGCTGGCGTTGTCATCTGCAGTCCCGCCAGCGGGCGACTAGCGTCTTGCTTGTAGGGCAAGCACGTGCACATGAGCCTAGACCCCAAATTGCACCCCCCCACCTCAACAAATGTAGCGATGCGTCGACGTTCTACCAACCCACCCACCCCCTTTGGTGCAATGGAGGAGGTTCTTCCACAGTTGGAATCCCCGGGAACAGGCATCTCATTTATTTGTCTGAAGACAAATACACATTTGAGAGATAAAAACATATGTGTGTGTGGGGGGGGGAAGAGGTGTAACAACAGGGATACACATGACACTGAAGGGACAGGTGAATAACCATAAAAGATTATTGCAACCGTTACGGGTTATCCTAGGCATCCACAATGTTAGTGCATTGTGGAGCATAAATATGAAAGTTTAGGCCAATAACAAGATTCATGAAATAAAGAAAAGATGATTTCGGAAAAAAAGTGTCGCTGCCGACACTTGAGTTTGAACATAGATCGCCGGTGAGCAAACATAGGCGATCCCATTATCGCATTAAGTGGATCACGTGAGGAAACGCATATATAAGAAGTCGCGTGACGTCTAGATTGATCTCATTTCTAGTCTATCCTCTATTACTATTCGGATCGCTATTTCTACTCTATTCTCTATTACTATACGGACCGCTATTCTCTACTCTATCCTCTATTACTATACGGACCGCTATTCTCTACTCTATTCTCTATTACTATACGGACCGCTATTCTCTACTCTATTCTCTATTACTATACGGACCGCTATTCTCTACTCTATCCTCTATTACTATACGGACCGCTATTCTCTACTCTATTCTCTATTACTATACGGACCGCTATTCTCTACTCTATTCTCTATTACTATACGGACCGCTATTCTCTACTCTATCCTCTATTACTATACGGACCGCTATTCTCTACTCTATCCTCTATTACTATACGGACCGCTATTCTCTACTCTATCCTCTATTACTATACGGGCCGCTGTTCTCTACTCTATTCACTATACTATTTCTCTATTCGGATCAATATGGTGCTTACTTTTCGAGCGACTATTATCGAGCAAGTACTATTAGTATGAGTGATATTCAAAGGCGTCTGACACAAGTATTGTTCAACGGTGTTACTATAGTTGTATCTGCGATTACAAAGGCTCTACTACAACGAGTGTTCGTCGACATTACAAAAATTATAAAAACAAAGAAAACCTTTCCCTTCCATTAGAAACAACACAACATTAATCTAATTAACCTTGAGAGGCAGAAACATATTTTGAAAGAAGAACAATATTAACATGTGGTCGTAAAAAAATATTTAAAAAAAAATCCCGAACACATGTACACAAATGCATTAATATTCGACTCTGTTAATTTACATAAAAAGTGTAAAAACCCTACAAGTTAAAAGATAAAAAGATACAAAAAGAGAAATTATATTTCACTCCGTTCCGTATCGTGTTGTATTTGAATGAAGGGTTTGTGGTGATCACTTACATGTGCCACACCTGCGCTTTCTTTCATGTCATTGGTTCATAAATATATGATACTTACCATATGACAATTTTGACATCGCACATCATTTGAATTTTTCTCGAAAATCACGGATTGGTCCATTTCCTGACCAATTGCGTATTTTAGTATCTTTCTATATTTATGGCGCCAACCCCACTGGAGCCTATGCATCACTATATAAACTCTCTCGCTGTTAGCCAACGGCAGTAGCAGTTCAATTCTTGGAAAATACGGCACGGCGCATATTTCTAATGACATTTTAATTATTACTCATTCGAGTAATCTAACTAATTTCTATTGATATCACTCGTGTACATTACATCTTTCCACACTCATAACAGACTGTAGAAATTATTCTTTATTTAGCTAAGATCTTAATTGAACTTTGTAGTTAAGTAACATTCAACATTGTACTCAACATTAATTAGCTAAACTTACCCTTTTTATTACGGAAAAGGGAAGCAACTTTCTTTATACTTATTGTTGAAATTTGTATATCATTGTTAATACAATATTTCATTAATGTTCACTGAGCTTGATTATTTTCCTCTTGTGTATGTTGTGCATTATTCATGTGGGGTGTTGTTTTACAAGAACACAGCTTTCCTTCTTGATTATATCCACGGTGACCCTAGCCAACAATTCTTACAGCACCACTACAGGTTTCTTGGTTCTCGGAGTTTAGTAGTCACCTGCGTCTGTGAATTTATTGTCTCTGAAATTTACTAGTAATAAGTTTGGGTTGAATCCGGAGTTGTTAACTCTTCCGATGCGGTTAGGAATTTAAGTCGGAAGCGACAATATCCCAGGAGGCAGTTATTCGACTCCCTCTCATGAGGTTTTTGAACTCCTTAAATAGGCCACACAGGGTCCTCATCCTAAACATGGATATCTTCTGAAGAGCTGGGTGTTGGTTGTCAGAGAGAGACGTGATGTCATTAACCCTCAGGCCACCAAGATAAATCACATCGGTATGTCGCCGAAAATGTTGAAGGGTCAAGGCGACTGCTTGTTGCTAAGCCGAGAAAATTGTGACGTCGAGAAAAATTCTTTCAATCACGTTTTCTGAAACCGGAAATTCCACAACGGTAATATGGTTTTGAATTCAATAAAAAATACTTTATATATGTCTGTAATAATCTCAACATAAAATCAAATGACTTCAACATGTATGAGAAAAAAAATTCAACCTAAGGAATATCTTTTGGAAATTTTTTTTTTTTTTCAGTTTTCAATTTCGTTTTGTTTTTGGGGATCAACTAAACTGAAAGAATAATCGAAGTAAATGTATAAACATTTTCATTGATTTTGGATTTAAACTCACCCCCATTTCAGATAAAATATTAAAAAAGGGAAATCCGTTTTTATTCAGTCAGCTTTCGTCTTCATGTCTTTTGTAGCTCTTAGTAAGAACCCCTTGTCCTGCAATCCAATAGATGCCTTGAATAGGTTATTTGCTGTTTCCTCGGCCTTTTTAGTCGTTAATATGTCTTGTGAGTAAAAAAAAAGCACTTGCAATTTTATTCAGTTGTCTTTCTTCTTCCTGTCTTTTATACCTTTTGAGTAAGATGTGTCTTTTTGCTGGTCTACCCTAATCCCTGTCCCGCCATCCATTAACACAAGCTCGTTATGCAGGTTATTTGCTGCTTTCTTCTGTACCTCTTGCCTTCAACATGCCCCGTGATTGTCAAATTCTCCAAGCCCTCTTCCCACATATGTCCTAGAAATTTCAATTGTCTCTTTCTGATTCTAAGTATAGGCATCTTTTTTTGCTTCCATTTTACTTAAAACTTTTTCGTTACTCACATTTTTATTTCATGGTATTATTAGCACCTTTGTGTTTGAAGCCTATTTCTGTTGTGCCTTCTTTGTCTGTGAGGAGATTATTCAACATTCACTACCATACAGGAGGACCAATATTACTTAACAGTTCATCACTCTTTTCTTTGTTTCTAACGAAAATTTTCCTGCTTCTTAATACTATGCTTAGCTTTTGGAAGGCATCTTTCGCTATCCCAATGCGCATTCGGGCGTCCTGGGTAAGACGCTAAACTACATCCACGTCCTGGGTAAAACGCTAAACTACATCCAGCAGTAAGGCCTCTGATCAGGAGGTTTTGAGGAGCGTGGAACCACCTCTTAATTGCCGATGTTCTCTGGTCCACCCTGACCCGGGGTGGTAGCTCCTGTTAGGGTCCCAGCTATGGGAAAATAGTTAACCCCCAAACTGGGGTCAAAGCACTATGAAAGTATAAAAATAGGTTTTAATGCCATCAATACATATTTGTAAAAAATTATTAGCAGCAATGAATTTTGAAGAAAATAATTATTACCAGTAATACATTTTTGAAAAAAAATATTACCAGAAATAAAAATCTTGTCGGCATTAAATAACCCATTGAGGTGTTGATATGCCGTAAAACGAATCAAAACCAAACCAATACGCATTAGGATTTCGATGTCGTATTTTTCGTCCTCTATTAAAACACTCCCTAGAAAGTATAATTTTTTTTATTTATTTCATTTTTGTGTTTCTAATTCAAAGTTTCCATCTTGCATTGTTCCTTTTGCTGACAACCTTACATTCTGCCTTCTTACATTTGATGTTTAATCGTTTCTTTTAACTTGTCTTTACTATCTATAGCAGTTTCTGTAGTTTCTCTGTCTGCAAAACTTATAATAGTCGCAGAATTTAAAATTAAACATTTGTTTCTCATTACAAGTACACTAATTATTTTAATGTAATAAAACGTGAAAAGATAATACAGTAGAATCCTTCATATCCGGAATCCCTCATATCCGGAATCCCTCATATCCGGAATCCTTCATATCCGGAATCCCCCATATCCGGAATCCCTCATATCCGGACATGATATTTGAACTATTTGGGTGATAATTAACTGATTTGAAATTTCTGTTTTTTCTTCTTTTTTTAAAATTTCTAATGAAGTTATTTTGTTTCGTAACACTTTGCTTAGCTTTTTGAAGGCATCTTTCGCTTACACTTACATTCTGCCTTCTTACATTTGATGTTTAATCTTTTCTTCTCACTTTACTATCTATAGGAGTTTCTGTAGTTTTCTCTGTCTGCAAAACTTATAATAATCGCAGAATTTAAAATTAAAAATTTGTTTCTCATTGCAAGTCCATTGATCATTGTAATGTGGTAAAACGTGAAAAAAAAAATACTATTTTGTGATAGGTTTTGATAATATTTACATTACAGTAAGTTTGTGGTGTTTTACATAACAGCAATTGTTTTTATCAAAGTGTGAAAAAATTAAATCTTAAAATACATTTATGACACTGATATTCTTGATCTATTTTTAGTTTTAATTCTAAAAGCAAACATTCTCATTAGTAAAAATAACCGTGACACATTAAATACCAAACTGCCCACGTTAACAAAGACAAGCATGAGGAAAACACGAAACAAGAAACATGACTTTCTGTCGGAAGTCTGTAGAGAACAATACTATTTTATTTTTAGTTCGTGTGTAAAAATTCCTCAACCACCAAGCAAGAAAAGACGAGTCATAAATCCTATAGGATGTGCGGGTGGTGTAATGGAAGCCCGAGTTCGAATTCCAGCCGAGTTAGTTACATTCAGTTACCATTGGGAAAAGTAGGAATTCATCTCCCTCCAGCTATGAGTTAAATAGTAGGGCAGATTGACCATATGTGGTTAGTAATCAGACTAGAAGAAGGCCAACTCTTAATTCAAAACCGTAGGTGAACCTGACACTGTGATAGAGATTTTACTTTAAGCAAGGTCTCTGTTAAGTTTCAAAAATGTATTTCATCAAAAACAATTCATTAGACAGTTGTGCACGAATCCATAAAATGGATTATGCAACTATTGTATTATTTTACAAGATAAATGTTATTAAAAAAAAAAATAACCATGACACAAGAATATTTAATTGTCGATATTCATCTCCTCTGACCAAACAAAAATAATGATAACTATCCAATCACCGTATAGTCATTCTAGAGGAGAGCGACAAACAAAGAATTGCTGACCTGTCATGCAATATCGGTCCTCCTATAAGGCAGTGAATATTGAACCATCTTTTCACGGATGAAAAATAGACTTGATCCAACAGTAATGAGGTTCTACAGAAAGATGGAGAGAATACCATTAACAGAACGGAAGAATAACGAGAAAGTATTAGAGAAAATGGAAGCAAATAGAATATTTATTGTTAGAATCATAAAGAGAGTTGAAATTTCTAGGATACATGGTAAAGAGGAGTTAGAAAATTCTACACTCGCAAGACATATTGACGGCGAAAAAGAGGCCGAGCAAACAGCAAATAACCTATTCAAGGCATCTAATGGATGGCAGGACAGGGGTTTTTTACTAAATAAAAGAAAGAAAACTGAATAAAATTGCAAGTGCTATTTTTTTACACTCACAAACCATATTGACGACGAAAAAGGCCGAGTAAAAAGCAAATAACCTACCTGACGAGCCTAATGGATGAGAGATCAGGGATTGGAGGGGGGTGAAATGCCTAACCTTACTAAGCGCTATAAAGGACTCGAAACCACATTGGCAGAGCGAATGATGCCTTCCAAATCCTTGACAAACTATTAAGAACCTCCCACCAAAGAAAAAAAAGAAGAAAAAAAATTGTGCGGAACCGCTATATATGTCCTCCTATATGACAGTGAATCCTAGACAATGTCCTCTCAAATGAAGAGGAGAATTAAAGCAACAGAGATATGATTCCACAAAAGAATGCTGTGAATACCATGGATGAAACATGTGGATAACGAGGAAGTTTTAAGAAAAATTGAAAACCAAAACACTTGTACATAGAATCAGGAAGAGAAAGTTGACATTTCTGTGATATGGAATGCAGAAATGAAGAATTCGTTACTTCAGAGCATATCGAATACAAAAGGAATATAAAGAAAAACAGAGTAACCTATCTAACAAGTTTGTTCAAATAGACGATAGAAAAGAGAGTAGAAAATATAGTTAGGAGACAAACCCTGTTTAGAGATAGGAAGTCGTGGTGAACCATGATTACCACGTCCTGAAGGGAACAGCATATAAAAGAAGAAGACACCTAAGTATATAAAATTCAGATCTTCAGTAGTCGGTTTGGTGTGTATGAAAAAGTTCAGAATCAGTCGGTTTTTAGAGGTCACATATCAAATGGTTATGACAGCGATCAAATTCTCCTAGTGTATAAATGAAAACTCTATTTCTTCATTCCTTTCTATGATCAATGGCGCTCCTTTCCATTTTCTATCCAAGCTTTTTAAATTCTTCTAGTCTTTGTTTATCAGTGTATGTACTTCTTGTTTACGTAAAGTAAGAGAAATTTACTCCCTCCCCCAAATCGGAAAACCATCCTCTGCTAAGTATGGGAATGGTTGAAGCCACATTGAACCTTCTCTATGCTCCCACCATCTTATCGACGCTTACATTGTAAAATAAAATTCCTTATGGTCAGTTTGAAGCAATGAATGGAATGTATGGAAGCACGAAGAATGAATTCTTGTGGTAAGAGGAGTATGGCAGACGTGAATGAGTCACGAATTAAACTAATTAATACTGGGAGCGTTAATGGACGACTTCTTTTTATGTGCCATGTCCTTACAGGACGTAAGCGATCATGGCTCTTCACCTCTCTCTATCCATTACAGCTCTCAGCAAGTTCCTTCCCTCTGCTTCCTCCCCCAGACCACATTGTCATCCACCTGCTCAAGGTCGTCTGTTATGTTACGCACTGATTTCCTTTGTCTCTCTTTCCCTCTATTCGACCTGTGAGTATCAGATTCTTCAGGCCCTCCTTCCTCGTTATGTGTCCCAGAAACTTCAGCTGCCTCTTTCTGATGTTAAGCATAAGCCTCCCCCTTGTTTTCAACCTGTCTAAGACCTCATCGTTTCTCACACACCCGGTCTATGATATCCTTAGTATCCTTCTGAAGAACCACATCTCCGTCGCCTCGAGTCTCTTCTTCATCCTTGACCTTAAGGAAATCGTCCAACATGTCATGTAACAGCTCGGTATTCTTTTCTTTGTTACCAAAGAAATCCTGCTGTTTTGTAATACGTTGCTCAGCTTTTGGAATGTGTCCTTGGCCATCCCAGTACGTCTACGGATCTCAGTGTCGCACTTATACCCACCCACTAATAATCCCTTTTCTGCTTTATGACGCATGTGTATACAAAGAAAAATGAATATTGGGCATCATACGACGTTACAAAATGTATTTTAATCGATTCACTCATCTTTCCGTTACAATTTTTAGTTAGTTCATTCATCTTCATTCAAAAAGACTATGTATTTTTTTTTCCGGTATTGTTAAATTTCTACTAAAATGAATATAAAAACACCACGTCGCTAATCAGCCTTTTCGGGCATAACTGACAGCAGCTGATCACGTGATCAACTTTTTTTTTAACTTCCTACGCCTACCCACCGCCGCCAACCAAAGAAAACGTAGTTATTAAACTGTTGTCTAGAGTCTAGACTAAATGTCTTTTTCAATCAAGATCAGTTTTTCCTGCTAACGCCTTCACACACACGCATGCGCACACTTCTAATAAGCGCACTCAAGCAGATATTTATTACATAATCTGTTCTTTTCAGTTTTTATAATAATTATACACAAAACAAGCAAATACTAAAATCTTTGACTGCTTCTACCATTTCATGTTATTAAAATTAAACTGAGTTGCGTTGTTAACGTCGCCATACAAGTCTTTTTGCTTAAGTCGACATCTACGTAATTAAAACGGAAGGTTTTGATCTGCGACAAAAATTGCATGGATAAAGAAAGGCACATCTGTTGTATAATTGATATACCAGCAAGAATAAGTCTCCTCGCCATTTATTTTCTTCATTTGAGTCGAAACGACTACAGAATGTTTAGGAATTTAATTAAAACTGAAATAAAACTTTATTGCCGTGCTCTCTCGTTCCCTCCCTCCCTCTCTCTATTTTTTCTCTGACATTTGCAAATTTTTATGAAATCTATTTTTTATCAAATGATTAATCATATTTGCGATTTTCCTGTAAATTTTAATGGATGTATTAATATATTTTTATATTTGTCTGTCATAATTTACCGGTAATCTGGTGCTAAGAAATATATTTAATAGTTTCCCACTGATCAGGTACTAATATTAGCATTAGTGCATCTATTGTTACACAAACACTGAATAAATAGAAATGAAAGACGAGATAAACACCCGTACACAATTTAAAACGAAAATGTTACAACGATCCACACGTGTGCCAAATCAGATGAATGTACGCATTGCTCCATGATCAAGCATGTCTGAACTGAGGTGCAAAAAGATCAACCCAAATGTCTTATGCTAGGAAAATTGTCCCGGCTTTCCAGCATCAAAGGGTTGAGGTTTAAAATAGGGTTGAAGTTTAAAAAATTGCGTCAAAGCAAGATTAGAACGGGCAAACTCTCTCTTTTAGGCGCGTACGAATAAAGAAAAAAACTCCTGCTCGGTGAGTAACAACAAAAGAAGAAAGTGTTTATTTACAACATATACAGAAAAAAAATGGTAAAGGGATAAAAGGACGATTAGTAAAGAAAGAAAGGGAAAAGAGAAAATGTTCTTAACTTAAAAAAGGCTTGCTCAAAATATTTCTTTGAGCGCCTAAAGAGTTCTTTAAGCGACTAGTTGTTATTGTTAAGGTTCAGATAGATACACTCACAGTTCTTGTAGAGTTGGAAATTTGTTCGCAGATGAAGGAATCCTGCAACTGAGTGAGTTTTTTGGTCGACGACAGAAGTCCAGTGGGCTCATCAGAAGGAATGGTGAAGGGATGCAGCTTTGGATTGGTCATGAATAGAGGACCGATGTTCGTTTTTGACAGCCCTTTTTAGTAGTTCTTCTTTGGTGAAAGAGGTGCTGGAGCCCCATAATGTCGACCTCACAGACGGTGGACAGAAATCTCACTATCGAAATAGGCAAATTTATGGAGTTTTGGTAGGCTCCGATGGATCGGGGACTTTTCCTTCCAAAATCGTTCTACAAATTTCGTGGCACCTCTATTGGTCAGAAAACACTTTCTTATCTCTGATAAGAATCAGGGCCCTGGGAGCCGGTTTCGAAGGTACTGAAAACAAGTTGAAGTGAAGTGAAGAAGCTGTGAGGTTTCTTCCAGACTTTATAGCACCATGGAAAGAATAATGGCGGTGGAATTCTTTTTATTTTTTTATTTTCCAGCTCTCTCCTTAGAAAATATATTCTTATCTCTGATAAGAATCAAGGCCTTGGGAGCTGGTTTTGAAATTAAAAAGAGGTTGAAGTGAGGATAGAAAAAATAGCGAGAATGTGAACTTGTGAAATTGTTGTTCTCAAATTAAATTCCAACACTTACTTTCTCTGGTTTTCCTGACATTGTGAAAAAGAAAAGTGTCTCGCCGAAATTGGTGACCCAAGGTTACTTTTCTGCTTAACAAAAAGCAGTGAACGTAATGTCCGTTCTCCACTTAGGTGGACTTTAGGAAATTGAGAAGGTGTTAACTGTTTAACAAAAGAAAGTTTTGCAAGGGGTTAAATTTACACGTGACCCACGGACACGTGATGTCAGAAGCCCCGCCCCCAGTCCAAGGAAAAACAATTATTGTCTCTCTACGGACGTATTTAAATGCCAGTTAAAAAGGATTTATTCCGAACAGGCTCTGTATCAGCCTAAGCTAACTTTAGCGAATACCTACGGAAAAAAAAATCAAATATGACTTGTGAAGCATTCATCGATTTAGTATGCTAACTTTACACGTAAGAACAGGACAGACTAGTTCATATTGTCTCTCTACGGACGTTTTAAAATGCCAGTTAAAAAAGTTCGTTGAGGAGGGAGAAAAGTCCTTCAGCAATAGCGCTGCTTAAAACCAAGGCCTAAAAAAAAAAAAATTATGTCAATAAATGTTTAGGCCCGGGACGTCCAACCCGCGACCCGTTAGCCGCACTAAGGCCCACTTAATATTTTATTGTGGTCCACTGCACCCTAAAATCTTTAGGTATATTTTTTATTTACTTTAGTAGCGTATGTCGAGAAAATTATTCTCAGATTGTGCTAATAGGTTCACTTCATCATTATAGTAAAAGGAGAAGCTGGGCAAAGGTCTTTGCTGGGACACACCGGCTGGTGCGCGGGACAAGAGTCGGAGCTAAACAGAAATTATTTAGCTTACGGTTTTTTGGCTCTGGGTCATGTGGTGCAGTCCTCGGACTCCTACTTGAACCTCCCACGTTAAACCGACCTTGCGTCAAATTTGGGACAGCGAATAAATACACATAAATGTCGTAACAGGATATATTTTAATGTCGTAATGACGTGGTGACAATTTTGAAGTGGCTAATGAAAAATTGTGTGGGCGTGGTCTGTCATTTTGATTGTTTCAGTTTCAATAATTTTACGGTTTGATGTATAATGTTTTATTTCTTAACATTTTTTACAACGTCAAGGGATAGTGAGTTCAAACCCATGCTGAGTGATTAAAAAAAATGTATCAGTGACCGGTTATGTCATTAGTGATAAAGAATGGAAACTTTTAATCAGGCGGTGAAGGAAAAAGACTAATTTTACTTCCTTTTAAAAAGGAGTGTCAGGCATTTTTAATGACTTGAGGCTAGACCTATTGCCAAGTAGAAGAGGTATATTTAAATTTATTATTTATTTATTTCTAATTTCAGGTAGATAATACAAACATAGGTATATCTATATATATATATTTTTTGTTAATGTAATAATTTAAATTATTTTCAACACATTCCAATTATATTCATAATTATTTAGTTAACTTTAAATTTATATTTTTAATAACACAACATTTGGTCATGGTATCTAATAATACTAAGAAAAGAAAAAATAACAGAAAAAAAGAGAAAATTCAATATTCTATGGACAGGAAAATATCTCATAATTGAAACATGCAGTAATATTATCTGCTTCATTTGTCATAAAATTGCTCTATGCAAGGAATATAATATTAAGCATTACTATGTTGTCAAGAATGAGTCAGAATATAATAAACAAAGAAAGAAGGAAAATGAAAATAGATGAATTAAAGAAACAGTTCAGTTCTCAAAGCATTCTCAACAAATCTGTTATGGATCTAGGAAGGCTGCGTGAATATTTAAAGTTGTGTTCCAAATAAAACCTACAATATCCACAAACATAAATTATAAAAAAAAAAAAAATGGCCAAATGATAACGATATTCAATTCCGACAATAGGGACATTTTTGGAACAACAAATTAAATTTTATATACACAATTTTACAATCTTTTGTTCTGTAATGTAATGATGTGTGCGAGAGTATATTTAAGAGAAAAAGTTCTTTACTGCTTCAGAAATGTTCAATGCCAAAAGTAAGTAAAACTCGTCTGTCTTTTACTATAAAGGTTAAATTCAAATTAGACAAAAGGTTTTTTATGAAAGATATTGAATGCAAAATTTCGTAGTGTAAATTTTCCTAATCTCTCCGAAAGAAAGTTTGTTTCAAAATGCAGTATAAGAATTAATTTTTCTTAGTGGCTCTCTGAGTTGTATCACCTTTGCGTGTATAAATATCTAATGGAATCCTCCATATTTGCTATTCACCCCTGCGGAAAAATGCACTTTTCTTCCCAGCCAACTTTAACCAATCATTACTTCACTTTCCTAAACTTGACTTCTCATTGGTTAAAAGGACCCAAAAAATGTAGCAAGTTGCGACAAATCTGTTTTCCCGCTCACCTATCTGGAGCCGATTTGAAACCCCCAAAATCAATAAATAGGATCGCTTCACCTGAATTCAGGCAGCCAGTAACTGAGTCTTCCTATATTCTTATAGTCCCGCATCGATTTCGTCCAGTTAACTGATTTTTCTGCCACATTTAAGGTTTGTTGGGGGTTTTATTACTAACATGATTTTTTTTAGTTTCTTGTAAATAGTTTATAACCATTTTATATATACAGCATTGGGGTGCTTTTAGCTTGTTGTTATTTATTCACCTCCCCTCACAGACAATGATTTGTACATAGGGGGACTATTTAAGACTTTCATTGGGACAATGAGGTATTTTGGTGGATATAGTAAGAAAGGTAAGTGTGAATGTGTTGTTTTGGTACTAGGATTATTGTTTTGTATGATTTGGTCACTGGTTGTGGCTAGCTAAGTTATAAATTAAGACAAATGATTACCGTCCTCCCCCCAACCTCTCTCTTGGCCTTGTGCCACATTTGCTGTTCATTTACAGTAATAAATATCGTCAGTAACTAAGTCTTGCCCCTTTTTATCTCGTCTGGGTCAGCTTTATATTTTCCCATCCCCATATGATTTTTTTATCCTTTTCCCCAATCCCTTAGCGAGAGTGCTCCTTCATTTTGTCCAAGTGGGCAGAATACAGCAGTCTCTCATTTTTGAGGGTTGAACGAGTCCTACTAACATCAGTTATGTTTAGTTGCTTTTGTGTATCGTTTTAGTTTATTATTGGGTTCATCTCCCCACCCCCCTTCATTTTATTCATCCATAAATTTTTAATTGTACATATATAATCATTATACTTTTATGGCATGGGGCGCGTTTTGTAGGACCCCCTTGAGAGGATGCGGTATTATGGTGTATGGAGGATTGAGTGGTGATGGATGAGTTTTTGTGGTGAATGGGCAAATTGTAATGAGTGAATGGGTCGTGAATCGGATTAGCTAGATATAGGAGAGTTAAGACCAGCCTCAGCCTCACCCCCCCCCTTTTCGGCCTTGTGCTATAATTGTATTCTGTACAATAAATATCGTCAGTAAGTCTTTGAGAGATGCCAACAAACTCCACACGCGCCATAACACTGACTCAACAACCGTCTCTCTCTCTCTCTCTCTCTCTCTCTCTCTCTCTCAGCAGCTTAGCACAACTTAGAAAGTTTTGCTGGGCGAATTGACCAACTTACAATTTACTAGAAAAAGTGACATTATTCACTACCGATGTAGTAATTGTATTTAATCAACATCATATCATGACTTTAAACAATATTTACAATTGTCGCACACATACACACTAGTATTTGAACCCACACAAGTGACATTTCACCTTGCAAAAATCAAACTGTTTTAATTTCATAGATAAACCTTAACTACAAGCTTTCATACACCAAATCACTGCATGATCACTCCTTAAAATTTTATCTCACTTATCACATTGAACAAGCAATCTTAAATTCACTTTGTGTATATCAAACGTATATAAATGCATGTTATTGAACTCTATAACTACGCTGTTTCTCCTTGATTTCTTCCAATTGGATTGCCTTCAAAGGTTTGCTTATTTTATTTGTTGTGGATGAATATTTAACGAACACGCACATTTTTAAGCCTTCACACAATCTCACCATCAGACACATCCAATTAGCTCAAATTTCGCAACATATCTCTCTGCATGCGAGTAAATCTTTGTGCGTATCTCTTGCGTGCGAGAATCTCAATGCGCCGAAAACTTGTTCTTTGTTTGTATTTATAGTTTTCTTAACGACTGAATCGGCTCAACGAAGGTTCACCAGATGTTGCCAAATAATTCTCAGAAATGCATGGGCGAAATTGTATTTTTTTTATCCAATGGGATTTCTTGAAACATTTAAATTAGGGATGAATTTGAGAAAGATTTTTTTTAAGTCGGTTGAGCCTATTTTTGCACAAAATTTGATTGTTTTGTTATGGAAATTTTGTTATAAAATAAAATAAGACATATTTCGGCTGCTTTGCAGGCAAATAAACTAACATACTTAAGAGCGAGAGCCGGATGTGAACGGGACAAGGTCCCGTCACAAAATGACCATTATCTTCGTTTACGCATGTTCCGAACGCACGAGTTCCGGTTGAAAATAAAATAATGTTTTAAAGTGTTTCTATTTTTCGACCAATAAAAATGTTTCCCTCCTAATTATACTCGCATCGTTTTTCGAGCCTGTTAAGCCATAAAAAACGCCATAAAAAGGGTCACACGGGGAAGTACAACAGCAGTCAACAGGAGGCCAGGGAAGAGACCTGTCACGGTCAGTCAGCAGCTGTCAGCAGCAGTAGCGCCACGCCAACCAGTGAGAACTACTATGAGAGATCAACGCAGATCTTCAGCCGGCCTATGAACTATACCACAAGGTAGCTGTCCCAAAACCACACGTTCCTATTGAAATAAATCACGTAAATCTATTTCTGCTGTTGTTGTATTTCTTTCTTGCAACCATACGCTTGTCTATAACAATTTCTTGAAGCTTATTTTATATTTAACAACCAATGAAATTCAAGAAAATGTTTGAAATTGAAATAAGGGTTACTAAAAATTTGTTCTTAAAACTGATACATGTACAAAAAGTTAGTTATTTAATAGCTGAAAAATTGGCTCGGAAAGGCAAGCCACTGATAATGAATTAATAAAAGCATGTATTGTAATTTCTTTTAATGAATATTGTCTAAAGAAAGCAAACTTATTCAATAAAACAAGTCTCTCGCATCAGACAATTGGTACAAGAATTGATGACATAGCTGACAGTGTTGTGAATACATTGCAGACCCAATTATCTAAATGTGTTTATTACAATTTAGCATTGGACAAAAATAACAATCAAAGTGACACTGCACAATTAGTTATTTTCATCAGAGGAATTGATGTCAATTTTAATATAATTGATGAAATGTTGAACTTATGCCATACAAAAGGTACAACAACAGGCAGGGACATACTTTAGCAAGTTAATTTATCAATTGAAAATTTCAATATTGATAGAAATAAAATTTAATTGATTACAAGTGATGGTGCTCCTGCATTAATTGATAAAAATAATCGACTTATTACTTTTATTCAAAGAATCATTTGATTATTATATACTCAACTACCATTGCTTGATTCCTAAACAGCAATTATGTGCTCAAAAGTTAAATATGAATCAGTTAATGATATTGTGAAAGTTGTGAATTTTATCAGATCCCAGGCCTTGAACCATCATTTAGTTAAAAAAAAATGCTTGGAAGAAGTTGGCAGTAAGTATGAAGACGTTATTTATTTCTCAAAACTCAGATGGCTCAGTAAAGCTTCAGCTTTGAAAAGATTTCAATTATTGTTGCAAGAAGCAAAATGTAGATTTTTTTTTAGAAAACGAAGAATGGTTGAATAATCTTTCCTTCTTATTAGATGTCACTGAAATGTTGTCTAACCTTAATTTGCAGTTACAAGCAAAAGACCAGTTATGTTGCTCAATGTTTGAGCGAATAATAGGTTTTACTAAGAAGTTACAACTTTTGATAACACAATTGAAAGCCGGGGAAATTGTGCATTTTCAGAGTTTATTAAAAAGAAAAAAATATTCCGTGAACTTCGAAAAATATAGTAAATTTGTGGTGAATACGAAATAAAACTAACTCTCTTTACTACACTGTTTTAAAATTCGATTTTTGACCAATAGAAAAAGGGATTGGCTCCGGACTGAAGAAAAGACGAAGGCATAGTTTAACGAGCCTATGTGAAAATTTATATTGACTAATGGAAAAGGGATTGGCTGAGAAAAAAATCGCTTTTTGATATAAATAGGCAGAGAAAGTTGAAACAATGCAGAGAGAGAGTGAAAAGGCAGAAAGAAGCAGGAGACAGAAAGTCAGAGTTCTACGCGTCTGAATAACGCCGATGTCAAATTACACGCTGATACATTATTAGCCTCTAATGTGAGCAGGGCAATTTCAAAGAACTTTATTCAACTCCAAAGATAAGTACCTTAAAATATATCTTTTCATTTGAATACAACCGTATAACTTTTATGTGAAAAACGAACTTTCTCAATTTGTTTCGAACATTTTGGAATATTACTTTGTGTCCAATGATTTAATCTGAACATTTTCTCTTCTTGACAATTCATCGAAATTACAAACTTTAAATATTTTATTCTTTTTCCTGAAACAAGCTACTAACAACTTCAAATATGTAAATTTGTAAATAATTTCCTTATATTGTTTCGTTAAATATAACACGTGTGTTTCCTCGTCGTTATCCCCCAGTGCTTCAAATTATGTGAAGTTTTGTAAAAGATTTTGCAACCATATTGTCTGAACTAAGAAAAATAGAAAGTGAATTAAAATTGTTTAGTGATCCATTTTCATTTCATTATATGGAAGCACCAATCGAATAGCAACAAAAACTCATTGAGCTTCAAAACAGGAAATATTTGGAAACTTATCATAGAGAACATTCCCTTCTTGAATATTACCCCCCAAAAATTCATTCTTTCAATAAATGTGATTGTCGGAGTTAGCTCCTCCTTAATTACTAAATTGTCACCAGAGGTCTTTCTCCTTATACTATAAATACTGGGAAACTTCTTGTCTTGTTCTTTCTTTCCTTCAGGCCTCGTGCTGCATCCCACCTCGCGTGGAGGTGAGGTAAATCCTCTTTTTCATTTCATCATTTCAGTGAATACCTCTACAATGTGAGCTCTCGCAAAACACAGCGTTTCCCACTTCTGGGAAGACGCTATGAACATTACAAACATACACGTACGTACGAACATTCACCAAAATACGTACATTTTCACTGTCTATGTGCTTTGTAATTTGTTGTTAATACATATATTTGTTTACATATATATATATATACCGGTCTTGTTTGTTTGTTTTCTTTACATCTTCGGTTGGACAATTTGAGCTCGCCATTTTTCTTGTAGTTGGACCTTTTAATATTCTACCAGAAGTTACACAGGTGTTCCCAATTCAACAACACACAAACCCACACCGCCCTCTACATGATCAAATTGTTAATTTATCTAGAAAATCATTATGCATACTGCTGTGAATAATTCTTTTTGTGCATGAAAAACATCAAAACTGTTGAAAGAATTAGGTTGAGTTATTCCCATTTAACTAACATTCTTAGAATAATAACAATAAAAGCATATATTGACTGACAATATTAGAAGAAATGTCAAAAATCACACTGAATTTATTTTATGTAAGTATAATTTCTTTTTTTACGGTCAATATTACAATATTTTTGCAATTATATATACCTGGTATTGAAATTTTATATTCACAATTAACATTTTGAACTTCTTAAAAGCATATTTACAGGTGTGCGATGAGTAAATTTTCGCCATTTTATATTTTTAATATCGCGCATGCGCATTGTTTGTTTTTGATTTTGTCGACTGTACAATATAATAGGGTCAGTTGGGCACCGTCTGTGAGAAAAAGAACATTATGACACAATTCACTCGGCTAGAAATTTGGAAAGGACACATGGCACAGTGGATAAAGGCGTTGGTTAGATCCAGTGACAGGACCCAAAGAGTGTGAGTTCAATACCAGGTTAAGGCAGTGGAAAACTTTCAGATATTAACAGGAGATAACTGACATCCATTAAACATGGCACGTGAAACTAGAACAGTCTACCCCAGTGAGCGACATAAAGGGTTCAGTTCGACATTACAAGAAGGCTGGAGCGTACAACGGCCGAAACATTGTAATAAATATGGCGACAATATGGCGATAAAGATGAGGACAATAGTCTGAATAATGTAAATACGGCACGTTTATATAAATAAATATAGTTTTTACTTAATAACAATATCATCTAAACTCTACCTACAAACTAAGACATAATTTTAACAGATTTAAAACTTTAAATTATAATTAACAGTTCTTGTAAAATTTCATTATTCATCGGAAGATGTTTTTCTTAAGACAATATTGTCCTTAATATATCTTGTTCATATAAGCAATTAAAAGCTTTTCTAATAAAATAATGTCTTAGTAGGGGATGCACATGTATCCCCGAGCAACTATTGTCTCCTCACTCCTTCTCCCATTGGATTTCTGAGTCCTTGAGTACATGAGCGAGCTTGTCTCAGTGTTTTTAAGTCTCTGACCGGTACAATGTTTCTGGCCTAAGTTGGATTTGTGTTGCCTTGACTTTCGGACAGACGCGACATGTCCACTCGGAGCATCACGCTTGTATTTTCTTTGCTGGGTTGATAGTCCCTTCATTAAGGGTGCTGCAGGTAGAAGTTTTATGGGTTTTGGTGTTAACCGCTTGATAGGGATCCTGACCTTCGAGTAAATCCGAAGATGGCTATCCTGTTAGAAGGTGTATAATATCGGGACTATTGTACTGCAATTTTGGGAATGGTTTCTGGACGGTGCAGTAGTCTCCGGTTGGGTCTCTCAGTGCTATGATGAAGGGTACTGCTACGGCTGAATCTCTGGACGAGTCTCTCCAAGGTATTTATATATGCAACTCTTGTGGGTGTGTCTGTCTCTCAGCCTTCCAGTCTTCCACCAATGAAGGCACACATGAAACCAATCAAAATACAAATGAACAAAACTATCACCCCCCCCCCAAAGAAAAAACAAAACAAAAAAACAAAAATCAAAGTAGACCCCATGTATACCATCTCCTATACCAACGTGAGGGGGTCTATGTTCCAACTTTCCAGAAATGGAACACCATCTTTGCCAATCTAAACCAGATCTCCTTCTACAAACCTGTGGAGAGTGTCAAGCGTATGCCCACTTTTCAAGAACGCGATGTGCAATCTTCTCCCACCCAGGACAGACTCATGAGTTTCCTCAGTATCATTAGTAAGCTCTTTGAGACGTTAATCAATAAGAAGGTCGTCGAGAATCTAGAAAAGAACAAACGCTTCAGCAACGAGCAGTATGGGTTTCGGTCGGCCCGATTCACTGCCGACGTTCTAACTGCTATCACTCACAGAATCAGTGAGACTCTTGATGTCAAACACACCTCGAGGACCATAGCACTAGAAATATCAAAGGCTTTTCGACAAAGGCTTACTACACAAGTTCTCCCGTTATGGAATCACTGGCAGGGTCTTCTCGATCATAAAATCCTTGCTAACAGGTAGGTCCTTGAAGGTAGTTATTAATGGTCAGTCCGTAGGAGTCCTAGAGGTCAACGCGGGTGTCTCCCAGGAGTCACTCCTCGGATCAACCCTCGTTTTGATCTAAATGAACATACTCAAATCATTTGTAAACATCTTATGACGATGATACGACTATATACGGTCGGATTTCTAAAACTCTTGATGATCAGAAATTGGCGACTGAACTCCTTTCCAATATTGCACAAACTACCCAATGGGGTAAAAACTGGTTGGTTACATTAAATGATTCGGAGACCAAGCTATTTACATTCCATCATCGCCGATCTGACCCTGAACTACCAACAATCAGGATGAACGGAGGTCCTTTCCGAGAAACACCATGCATCAAAAGACTGTTAGGCCATAATCATACTCACACCCGACCTCAAGTGAAACTCGTACATAGGATCCCTTGCTAAGGATGCAGGTAAAATGGTTGGACCCCTGTACGGCTCCAGTAAGAGGTTGACCCCTCCTGTTATCCTCTACTTTTTCAAGAGCCAGATCAGGCCAAAAAATAGAGTACTGTTGTCACATTTGGGCAGGAGTTGCCCAGACTTCACTCTCCGGCCTTGATAGAGTCCAAAAGCGTCTCCTAGCCCTTGTAGGTGACAAATTATTCTCCACTCTCCAACCTCTCTCTCTCTCTCTCTCCCACAGGCGGGATGTGGCTGTAATACAAAGAAAATATCAGTTTTTTTTTATTGTATTAATTTTTGCATTTAGGATTCCAAAACGTTTCTTTTAGTTTTAATGAATCATATTCCAAAAATAAATAAACGTACGTAAACAATCCTAATTCCCACCACCCAAATGAAATAAAACAAACAAAATTACAGTATTTATTCAATATTTACGAGGCAACCTTTATTCTTAAAAATACAGATTATTCACGAGGTAATCATCATTAAAAATATTATTAAAACTAAATCTTTCTTTGCTCCAGCATTCCCAAATAATGAAATACTGAGTTATGTTGAACACCCCAGTCAAATTTTCGATTAATTTTTTTTTTTTTAATTAGTAGGAGCGGTTGTGTTCTTTCTGTCAACATTATGAATAATCTTGTACTGACTTTAAAGAGGAGGGACGATGACAATTGTCAGCACTTGTTCCCAGATTTTCCATTAGTAACGTTAGTAGTTTATCTGATGAAGCCGATCCATTAGCAAAACACGTCAAAATAGAAGTTTTACAAATTGTCATATTTACTGTTCCATCAGATTCTCATCCAGACTTTACTCTCTCTCTCTACACACACACACACACACATGCATATATATATATATATATATATATATATATATATATATATATATATATATATATATACAGGGTGTCCATAAAGATCGTGTGCACTTTAAAAAATTTATAACTTTATTTGCATTTGCGATAGAAATAATCTGTAAAAAATGTTATAAAGTTTAATGTACCTAGTTTTAAGTATAGCTAAAATAACTAATATGATTTCAGGTATTACTGTAAATCAGTTGGCAAATGTTTTCCGTGAACAGCAAAATTGTATTACCCTTTGTGTTGCTAATGATGGAGGACATATGGAAACTTAAATAAAATTTCAATAAAACCTTAAAAAAATATAGATTTACTTCTTTCTAATCCATTTTACAAATTATTTCTATCGTAAATACAAATAAAGTTATAATTTTTTTAAGTGCACACGAACTTTATGGACACCATATATATATATATATAATGATAAGATAAAGAACAAATAGGAGAAGTTTATCAGTTTAACATGTTTCACTTTTATATTAACTTCATCAGAGAACGAGCTATTGAGAAAAAGAAGAAAGACATTCTGGTATTTTTACTTTTGTATTCTTTGATTTTCGTTGCTTAATCAGGTTTCACGTGCATTCAACTTGTTAAACAAACATTAGGATGATTTATGGCAATCTGAATTCAAGGAAAGACAACGCGTCCCTTTGAAGTCCCAAGGAATTAATAGATTCCATGCAAAACGGAAACCAGTAGATATTACTTTATGTATGTAAGTGCATAATAATTCTAGTTTGTGTGGGCATCAGATGATAATGTATATTTGTAAGTGTGTGTATTTGTGTGTCTTACGAAAATGCAAAGCATTTTCGTTTGTTAATTTGGGAATGTTTTTACATACATACCGTTTGTTTTAGACAAACATGCATTAGACTGATATTTATTCGTACAAAAAGTACAAATTGTGGCACGAGGCCAATAAAGGGGAGGGGTAGAGGCTGGTGAACACTATCTTATACCTAGCTAATCAGATTCGCGACCCATTCGTACATTACATTTTACCCATTCACCAAAAGAACTCGTCCATCACCAAACAATCCTTCAACCACCATAATACCACGTGCTCTCAAGGGAGACCTACCAAAATCGCGCCCCATGCCATAAAAATTTTAATGATGATATATATATACAATTCTAATAATGATAAAATGAGAGGGAGGAAATGGACCCAATAATAAACTTAAAATAAACACAAATACAAACTAAACATAATTGATGTTAGTAGGGACCGTCCAACCCATAAAACAGAGAGACCGCTGTATTCTTGCCCAGGGGACAAAATCAAGAGACGCTCTCGCTAAGGGAGGGAAAAAGTATAAAATATTAGGCTGGAATGGGAAAATATAAAAACTGACCCAGTCGAGATGAAAAGTGTGTGTGTGGGGGTCAAAACAAACTGGGAGGTTGGGAATCTCGACTTGGATCATAACCAAAGAACGGCCGGGATGCAGGCCAGGAACAACACTTACTCACATTAACTAGGTACACTGAAGCTTGTCTAACCTAACCAAGGGGATGGTTCCACAGGAAGCCACCCCGATGTGCAATAGGTTGACCTAGAAGAGAAAATCAAGGCTAGCCCCGTTCACACGAAGCAAGCTCGCTTCTTTTACCCACCTTTCGCTAAAGACTGTCAAATGCAATCGTTTTCTATCCGATCTAATCTTCATCTTGAGCTGATGCTCAAAGAATCGAATTAGATCCGAATGAGAAAGACGATTGCCTCGCAAGACTTCCTCCTTTCGCGTCGTCCAAATCACCATTCGAGCCGTCGCCATCAGCGTCAGAAACACCATCCGTTTCATCCCGGAATACGGGGGCGACACATTGTCACACGCGTATGCGCGATCAATGGACACAAGCTGTTCAGGAGCGAAACGAGCCGTCAGCTCGCCGACATGGTCCCATAAGGGGCGGACCTGGGGCAATGGTAGAAGGCGTGCGCAGCCGTTTCTTCTGAGCCAAGGCCACACCGTTCACAGTCTGGCAAATCCGCCAAGCCCCACATGAAAGCCTTGTCGTTGAGAGGCAGCCGATTCCGAGCCAATCGCCAGCTAAGCGAAAACTCAGGGTTACTGAGGTAATCCGCCGCTGGCGCCCAAGACCAGTAGGAGCGATACTCCTCCTCCGACAAGCCGAGCATATCTCGTAGGGGATCCTTCGCGGGCCTCTCCACATGCATTAGACTCTTTAAGAATGGATTCAATAAAGATTGCTGATGTAATATAATGGATTCAATAAAGATTGCTGATGTAATATAATGTTTTTGATGTGTGTTTATAACTGGTAATATAGTTATTAGTAATCTCTCAAGGTACTTTTAATGTAAAGAATTATGTTTTTAATTTTTTTTTTAATACTTAACAAAATATAAAACCCAAAGAATAATCTGCAATGTTATTAGTCCTGGCATTGCATCTTGGCTTCAGTTACTTTCCCACTGTCTTAACATACTTTCCTTGTGCCTTTTCTAGAAATAATCTTATGGAAATTGTTCTTATGAGCTTTCCTCTATGGTACGTAGACTTTATGAATTTAAATGCAGTACTACATTGGTGGCAAGGTTTCAGAATTTTACAGTTAAAATGTCTAAATGTAACTGTAAGTTCTATGCTAACAGTTTCTTCTCTTGCACTTTTTGTTTGTAGAACTCTTTCAGCTTCTTGCTTCCCAGTCAACATTGATTTTCAAAAATTTTCTGTCTTCTTAATTCTTATTCTTTTATTGTCCTTAATAATATTTTTTCTCATATTCTCTAACACTCAGTAACCCCCTTATGTCTTAGTGGGTTTTATTGCCTTGCTTGGGGTAAAATGATTAAAAAAACAAGAAGAATTGCTGGAATCTAACGCCTTTAAAAGTGAGCAGATATTTGTAAACGAAGTGCTCAATATTCAAAATTGGGCAACAATAGTTAATAACAGATAAAGAAATGTCTTTTGAATTTTTCTTGATAATGTGTTGAGCAATGAATCCATTAGTAAAAGGAGTTACCTCCCTTAGATTTGTTGATCAAATTTCGTTCCTGATTTGTCTTTACCAATGGCGTCTTAGTTTTTCATTGGCACTAGAATGAAATCTTAACGTTTTCAATCAGAAAGTGGAATTCGTCAGTTCATCTAAAAGGCATCACAAAATAAATGATAAAATTTTAAAACCCATCAATATCTGTGCTCTAAAACATAAAAGGACTGCGAACCTCCAGTGTTGCTTGCAATTCCAAAGAAAACGTTTTTTCAGCCTGTAGAGAAGTCTGACTGCTAATACTTCTTAATGGATCTTGATTCTGGAGTAACATTCAAAATATATTTGACATAAATTCCTATTTTCATATCACTAGAAAAAGGTTGTGATCTATTTTCTCATTTCGGATCAAGCTTGTTCAGAATTCTGTTATTACAGACGAAAACTAAATTGTTGGCATTTGTTTAAGTAAGAGCATAAACATAAAAATATTTGCTTGAGAAGTAAATGAACTTACATTTTCACAAGGAAGGCAGAAAGATCCAACAAAGTGAGAAAGCTGAGTGAAAGATTCTTAAACTGAGCATTAATTCCTGTGAATATCAAAACCTAGAAATTTATATTTATTTGCAAAAATATTTATCTGTACATTTCTAGAAAAAAAAAATAACTACATTAGATTTTGAAATATTCTCTTTAGACAAATTTACAAATCTTTTTAATGATAAAATTTAATTGGTCACTTATTCTATAAACAAATATAAAACTGTATGAGCCAACATTTAAAAAATACTTTCACACAGATGATAATCAGAAAAAATTGATTACAACAAAAATACTTATGTTATTTACATTATTTGGATAGTTATCCTCATCTTCATTGCCATATTCACAATGTTTCAGCCGTTGTATGCTCCAGCCTTCTTCAGGTGATTGGAATTTCGAACCAAAGTTTTTATTTCATCCAGCAGGGTAGATTGTTCTAGTTCCATGTGCCATGCCTCTTCCAGATGTCTCAGCTATTTCCCCCTCAAGGACACATGGCTCAGTGGATAAAGGCATTGATTAGATCCAGTGACTAGACCCAAAGAGTTGTGAGTTCAATACCAGGCTACAGCAGTAGGTGAACCAAAATACTTGGAGATTTGAGTTAAAGGGAAATAACTGAGAGATCTGAAAGGGTCATGGTATGTCAAACTAGTACAATTTACCCCAGTCGATGAAATAAAGGGTTTGGTTTGAAATTCCAATCACCTGAAGAAGTCTGGAGCATACAACGGCCAAAACATTGTGAATATGGCAATAAAGATGAGGATAATAGTCCAAATAATGTTAAGTAATCATAATATCTCATCTTAGAGATATAAACAAATACAAAAAAGATATTTCAATTTATAAATAAATAAAATATTCTATCAAGTAATTTTTTATGAGAGGCAGTTTCATAATTTTATAATGCAAAACCTTTACAAATTTTATGTAACACAAATTTAAAATATTACAGCTACCAAATAACTAACTGATTTACTTTCTTTAACAGATATATTTGCTCGTCTTGTTTTAAGTTTCTTATTTTATAATGATTTTTAAAATAATGATGTATTTTTAATTAAATTTTTGATTATATTTAAATACTTTTTTGTCGATTATTCAGTGAAACTTGTGTTTCATTCTATTTTAGGCAAACAGGGAAAACCTATCACTACTGGTTATGACAAGCATTTAGAAGAACAAATGTGATACGTCATAACTTTCTTTGAAGTTGTCAGACAATTAATGTATTGTGGAAAGTTAAGTGAGGTGAAAATTTGACCTCATAAATATTCAACCTGTCCATTAAGCAAAAAGAAAGAAAAAGAAGAAAGTAGATAAAGTGTAAATCCAAAATTTTATTATTGAAAAAAATCATTTTTTTTTTAAGTCCATTTTCTTCTTATGAAGATAAAAATATATGACAAAGAAATAAATTAGATCCGGAAAGTTCTCTTACTGATTTTCACTTTCTACTTACAATATCAGACAGATTGCCTACTTGATATGTTCTACTTTATTTATACCTGGCATGTGGACATATATCTGTACACATTTTGTGTCTACTACTATCAATAAAAAAAAAAAAAAAAAAAGATTGTCTCTGTTTGAAGAGGACAGAATTTCTATTAACTGTACATGTTTAAAAGCTGAAACTGCAGATTAATAATTTGATGTCTTAAATACTGTGTAATTTTTCTTCCTCTGTAAATTCTAAGTTGATTAAATTTTATTTTAATTTGGTATCTATTCAGTAGGAATAACATATCTTAATTTTTTTCAATAAAAAGATGTTTTTTTTTATTTTGTCTGAAACTGATTAATTAATAAAATATTTTCAAAAAATGTGTTGGCTATAATTGAAATCTGTCTACTTAGTTTCATTTATCAAATCTTAATTTATAGTTCAATTTTTTTTTCTCAAATACAGTATATATAAAAAAAACAGATATAGATTGGCTTGGAATAAAAACCGAAACAGGGTCTAATTTGCTGACCAATAATAATAATTTGCTGACCAATAATACTTGCTTTTCTGTTACAAAAACATTATTATTAAAATTAAATCAATAAAGGATAAAGAATTTATTTACCATAAAGTTTCACTCAAAATTTATTCTATGGATTACCATTTTTTCAGGCATCAAGATGACTTTCTTACAGGCAAGATCATCTGTAATTAGGATCAAACTGAAGAAGTGTTCAATAAATTTATCAGTTCTTTGAACACCATATTCTCAAGCAAAAATATTGATTTGCTGTCATGCTGAATAGAATGTATAGAAGCCAACTGAGATTATGGAGGAATATTGAAAAGATTTTAGCCCAAAGTGGATCAGATTTAGAGAAGTGGATTGACCTGAAGACTTTTCAACAGCTCCTATTTTGATCAAATAAATCATTTTTTTAATTGTTCAAAAAAGTCAGCAATTTCATGTTGAATAACTGTTTATTATCAGAATAAAATAAATCAATCCCCATTCGTTTTACTTTTGAAATATTTAAGAAATATACAATCATTATATTTTTCTCAAAGGTTCAATGCAAACAAAAAGATAAACTCGTTTCTTCATTGTTTAATGCTCTGCAATGTCTTCAGAGAAACATTAGTCAGATTGTAAGTAGCATTTGCAAAATCATTTTTTAATATTTCGAAAAACTAAATCATTCTTACTAGCATTAAGGTAAATTTCTCCAATATTTTCACAAAAATATCACAATCAAATGTTTTGCTTCTATAGAATATAAGCCTTTTCAAACACTTTCCAAAAAGTAGCACTGAAAATACTCTATAAAATTGTGTAAAGGATATTTTGTTTTATAGAAGACAGCTGGCATCCTGCTCTCACCCTTTCACTGTTAAAACTGTTAAATGTAGCCATCTCTTCTACTCCAATATCTTCATATCTTGCACTTCTTGCCTGTGGAACTCCCTTCCCTTTTCCTGTTTCCCTGATGGTTATAATCTCTAATTATTCAAATGTAATGTCAATCGACATCTCCAGTTGCCTTGATCTATCCACTATCCTTCTCCTCATCCTTCCCTCTATCATTCCTATCTGCTCTCGCTCCAAATCCTCTGTAACTCCTTGCGTGCTAGTGGCTTCCCATCTTGCTTGGGTTGAAATGCTTAAAAAAAAAAAAAAAAATTAATATATTTCAAAATATAATTGTATTGAGAGCAGCAGTAATAGACTTCAAGCTGTTTTCAGAAAGATGCCCAAACATTTTGGACCTAAATACAGACGTGAGTTTATCAAAGGGAGGTTACTGTGTTACTAAAAGAAAACTCATTTCTCGTCTGGCAAGAAAAAATGCATTTGAATACATCAATATGAAAAAGCTATATATGAAAAAGCTGACAAAAAAGTTTAACTAAATAGCATTCCTGCCATTTTGTTTTCTTTTTCAGAAAATGCTTTTCTATTTAAAAAAATTGTTTCAGAACAGCTTGTACATTGCTCTGAACAGCTTATTTCATGCCATCATGGGAGCAAGACAATAAGCAAGGATAAACAGTCATTTGTGGAGACTTAAATGTGAGATTGTGTTCTTTTTTATATACTACTGGAAAGAGTTATTTTTTTCCCCATAAGTTTCTTCCACATTTATACTGTATATCTGGTTATTTTTCGATATATATATATATATATATATATATATAATGTTGAATTTTTTCAAGATAATATAGTTTCAGTCACATTTAATATCAGGTCTTCATAAATGTGAATGATATTGTAACAAAGAATAAAAAAGGTACATAATAGATTTTGAAATGGGTTTATAATAGTTGATTAGGAGAAACATTTTGACTTGCAAGTATTTCTTTTGCTTTGAGCTAAATGTTATTTAACATGAAACAATGAATAAGGATTGTTAGAATAATTACTAATATTAACAAGTGCTGAATTAATTCATATCTAATTTTTTATTTTTTGGATTGAATCTCAAAAAGCAATTACAATACAATGAACAACACGAACGATATAAAGATTTTATATAAAAAATTTATTTGCAGACAAAATGTGTTGATGTGCATGAAAAGGAAATGGTGGATCTTTCAAGCTGTTGGGCTATTTACAAGCAGAATGATGAAAACTGCTGCCACAGTTTTTATGAAATTAATGTTTACCAAAGAAGTTTCCTTAATAAAAATTCAAGAAAAATATATGCAAACTTTTCCTTTTTTTCTTTTAAAATGAAATCCTGTGTAGCTGTTCTTCCATTCTCTTTCAAAATTTCTTACATACATGGTTAGACTAAGAAACATTTCAGAAATGATAACTCCAGGCTTTGTCTTTCATTTTAGCTTTGAAACAGAAGAGGCTTGTTTTCTGTTAACAACTCC
The DNA here is from genome assembly GCA_903632075.3 of Acanthosepion pharaonis. Classification (NCBI taxonomy): domain Eukaryota; kingdom Metazoa; phylum Mollusca; class Cephalopoda; order Sepiida; family Sepiidae; genus Acanthosepion; species Acanthosepion pharaonis. Next base: position 3,574,544 of record CAHIKZ030001046.1, read on the forward strand.
ATTTGAAAGTTTGGGGCAGAAGCAGGCAAAATAGAGTGAATGTAATTCATTTCATTTAGATATTAGAATGAAATGATTATCAACTAAAATGTTAAAAACGGATGAATTCTAGTTGCTAACTTGTAACTCTATTGAAAAGGCAGGAACTGTAAATTAGGAGGAGAGAACTGAGAAAAGGCAGGAACTGTAAATTAGGAGGAGAGAACTGAGAAAAGGCAGGAACTGTAAATTGGAAAAGCATAATGACCAAAAAAAAAAGGAAAATTATTTTTTATATTTCCATAAAACTGAATTTGCCCCCTCTTTGGAAGTTTTTCCTCAAGAGAAAAATACTTGATAACCATATATATAAAAATTCAGACATCTTGAAACAAGCGTGATATTCATTCTTTCAAAAATTCATTTTTTTTTTTTTTTTTTAATGAAATGATAAAGAATTTAAAACTTAAAAAAACAAGTTTACAATTTTCCTTTTACTGAAAATATTCCAATATTTAAATTTCATTTTTGTTTTCAAGTTAAAATATGAAAAGGGATAACAGACATAACCGGGATTTTATTTGTTATGTAATCTTATTTAATAAATAATAATTTAAAGAATAAGCTTTGAAAATAAATACAACTTTTGTTTTCCCAAACACTAAAAGGGTAAGAAATAAAAAGGAAAAAAAAAAAAAAAGAAGGTAAGGAAAAAAAAAAAAGGAAAGAAAAAAAAAGAAAGAAAGCAGCTTCTTTCCCAGAAAAGTCATTGGAGTACTTCAGCATTTGTGACGTTTTTTTTTTTATTTTTTTAAATCCCACTTTTTGAACTGTTTAATGGATCTGATAATGACCAAAATAATTTCTTCAAATAAACCAAATGTTAAATTCCCACATGATAACAGCAAAATGTTTGTGCCATATATTTTAAAATAAAAAGCAAACCAACACCACTTGGGTCAGTGTGGGAGAAAAAAAATTAACATTGAAGAAAAAAAAAAAAAAAAAAAAAAAAATCACATAAAATGAAAAGAAGCCCACCATTGAAAAGAAAAATGCTGAGAATTCCACTTGAAATCATCAACACATTACAATATTCATATAACATTTGTTTTTAGACATCTCTTAAGCCTACAGATTCAAAATCAAAGAACACTTGAGCAAATACAGTAATCAATCATTCAATTCTGAAATACCAACACGTAATGAACATATTTGGTTATTATTTTGTAGGATTCAGTCTTATTGAATCTTTTTGTTTGTTTTTTTCAAAGAATATACTGTCTATGCGTGATTATTGTAAAAATTTAATTGGATTTTACAACAAATTCGAACGTAATAACTATGTAAGAGTGAATTAAAAATTGTTGAATGGCCATCTTTTAAAATTAACTTGAATTAATATGAATAAAAAGAAAAATATTTCATATGATCTAACTAAATAGAATATTTGGATCTTTCAAAGGAAATATATTTTCACCTAAATTTTAGAAAAGAAATAATGATTTAAAATATTATTTATCATTAGAAAAGAAAATTTAAATTAGTTTAAATAATAACACTTGGCCCATTATAACATCGAAGTTATTTGGGATGAACTCTTGTCTTATTCACTTGCTATTAATCCTTTATTATCTCCCTTACATTAGAAATTGTATTCATATTGTTATATCAAGCATCTTTTGAGAGTAGATATTTTAAGTCCTTGGAAAGATCTCAATTTAAACGCACCCATTTTTTGGTTAGTTGTTGACTTCAAAACAATGTTACTTCAACTGGACGACAATGCATTAAAAATAGTTATAGAAAAATGCAAAAAGATTTCAATGAAATGAACGTTTTGTTTGAACAATTTGAAATTTCCCTCATTTTTTTTTTATCTTCCCATTCAATGTGTAGTTATTATAAACTCAGATTTCTATGATTTGACATACAAATGTTGGATTTAATGCAGTGAACCAATAGCTGAAAGCAAACATTTTTTTAACAGAAAATATACAAATGACAAGTCTACAAATAAAACTATATTTTGAAGTTTTTTTTTTAGCATTTCCTTGCATGCATAACAAATTTGTATCAAATAAGACCTGAAGATTCCTTTTTTTTTTTCAATCTTCTTTTCTGATATTTTCAAAAGACAAAAAGTTTAAAAGGCAAACAAATCAAAAACTCTCCAGACTTAAAATTAACCTCAAAAAAGTTTTTCGTTGAATACCAAATCAATTTGGAAAAAGTTCATTATAGCATATTGTGATATTTAGATTCTCATTTTAAGGAATCTCACCACCTTTTTATAAAAAGGCACCTTTCTTTAACTAAAAATAAATTACATGAAGCAAAATTTAAAAGTCAATTTTTTTTTTTTTTTTACTTTCTCAATAGAAATAAGAAATATGATGAGTAATACTAAATTTAAAATCTTTTTTAAAAAATATTTTCAAAAATAATTCCTAACAGAATGAACAAAAGACATTTTAAATAAATTAATGCATATTTAAAGGAAAAGGAATAATACCAAAATGCCCATCTTGTTGGGAACTTTAAAGTCATGCCAAAATATACTAAGTTCTTTTGTTGGTATTTTTGTCTTTAAGAATTGAAAATTGACTATGAAAACTGGTTGATAATTTTTATAAAAAGAAATGAAATCTGGATCTAAAACAACTGTAGTGTATTATTGGTAATCACCATATCAGCTACATCTAAAACAACCAGACAGAGACATTTTCCAAATATATTCAAAGCTGATGGTAGGTAGTGTTTAAAGAAGTTAAAAAAAAAAAAAAGTAGCATTATCAAAAATATAAAAATTATTCAAAATGTTCAGATACATTGTAAGTTGAGTCATTAGAAAGCAACAAATTCTGATCATTTGTTATAAATTATGCAAAAGTAGCCACTGACAGGAAAGAAAAGTGTCACTGATTTTCTACAAGTGGATTTTGGGTGCAAGATACAAGCAGAGAAGTTTGCTTTATCATCTTTAAAGACTACATTATAAAGATACTTCCATATATTTTGCTCAGTTTCTTTGAAAGGAATCAGAGAGAGAGAGAGAGACGGACGGAGAAGACATGGACGAAAAAAAAGATCAGACTGTATAGATTGCTCTGAACAGCTTGTTTCATGCCATCGTAGGAGCAACTCAATTAAGTATTTATGCATAGAAACAACATTTCAAAGATACAATTGAAGATCCCCTAAGAATTAAACATACAACCACAGTTTAAAATATATCCTTTTATTTTTACATAATGGAAAGTATTTTATTATTTTTAATTCAAGTCTATTTTTACATTCTGAAATATTCCAGTTAGATAGACAAAAGAAATCTAATTTTAAAAAATCTACTTTCTTTTTCAGTTGTAAAAAAAAAAAATGTATAGTTTCAAGCAAAAACATGATTTACATAAATGCACTTTCTTATAAAGTGAAATAATCTGTCAGTATTTGAAGATAATATATTTCAGAAATATTGCCTAACAACAATTATTTGAATTTTGTCCTCATGTAAAAATAATGAATTGATCATGCAATGAATAATCAAAAGAAATTCACTTGTAATAATATATATTAAGCAATTAATGTTGTTTTAATTAATTAATGTTTAAATATTAATTTCCTATTTTTAATTAATTAATGTATTGTTTTTTTTATAATTTCCTATTACTGTAAACATCATATTTAGTGAATACATGTTTGGGCAGATATCTCTGTATTTTTAAAACATTAAAATTAATGTTTATCAGACTAGAAATCAAAAGTCGTAATAAAATGATAGGAGGCACATTTTCTTTATTAAGACTTTTGGTATCTATGCGGGTAGACATTACTTTCACAGTTTTTTTTTTAAGTGTTGTCTACTTAAACATGCAAAACCACTAACTATAAAATTTATAGTAAATAAATTATGTCATTCACAGACAGTACTGTTTCACTGTATCACAGCTCCTCAGTGCAACTAGACATCTGAATACTTCAAGCCCGGATTGAAACCCAATTGATCAGTCAGAGTTTCTACCACTGAGCTATCTTCATTCGACAGAGAGAAACAACTAAATTGTGTGTGTGTGTGTGAAGCATTTTAGTTGGATTGGAATGCTGTCTTGACTTTCCAGCTTGGGTCCCTCATCAAGCGCCAGAATCATAGTCTTCTGTTAGTTAAATAAAAAAGTCTCTTCTACTGAATTAATAATTAAGATAATTATCAACTGAACACATCAATGTAAGATGGAAAAGGACTAAGATCTGTGAGAAGAATGCATAAGATATAATGAGACAGCCAATATATCTCCTATCAAAGTTGGATGTTAAGGTCTTATTGCAAACATGACCTCAGCATACCCGACTCAATTCAGATTGTCACCAACAAAAAAGAGGAAATAAAATTAAGAGGCTTTAAGATTGGGCAGAAGTTGGATCTGCATGGACCTGACATTCACAAACCATGACAGAAGATCAACAAACTAGTGACATTATGAGGTACTGTTCGGATGCTCTGTGTTAATGGTAATGATACTTCAGTCCCAAAACCATACCCTACCTCAAGATCATTTATTTAATGAAGGCATTGTTTGAAGTACTGATGCTATTTTTGCAGCATTATTCACATGGATTTATTTATAAGCATTCTATTGTGTGACTGTGTGTGTGTGTGTGTGTGTGTGTGTGTGTGTGTGTGTGAATTGCACAGGTTTAAGAACTGAGTTAGGCTTAGCCATTTTGCAAATTATGTTTACTAATCATTTGTTGTATGTTTTCATTATTTTGACTTTGGTTCTACAGGTGATAACTTGCATAATGCTCCAAAAGAGTTCAAAGTTGAAACAATTTAAGAATTGAGATGAAACTATTTAATGAATGTTATCAAAGCAAAGAAATTTAGGGAGAAAAATGACAAGTGGAAATTGGTCAAAGACTTTCAATTGATGTTTCTCATACACTCATTTGTAGTTCAATTTAATAAAAGCCTATAAAAAATTGATAAAATTTTAACAGCTAAAATTTTAAATAGAACCTTTTTTTTTAAAAAACAGCTCATATAAATGTAACCTTAAGCAAAACCTTTCAAATGTGCAACTGATTTAACAGAACTGACTTCAATTTGAGTTCATATTAATGAAGTGGCAAAAATATTTGCACATTCTAGTTTCTTACTAAGCATTTACATATCGCAGTATTTAATAATCTAGTTTTTAAACATGCGAATAAAGCATCTGTTGATAAATGATGTTGATATTTGATTTCTGTTATTATGATCTGGTAATTCTCTTAAGATAACTGAAGTAATCTTAAAAAAAAAATCTCACATGGCATTTACACACAGATATATTTTTTTTAAATGAATAAATGTAGGCAATTTATTCTAAAAATAAACTGAGCTTTTAATCAGAGAAAGATTGAATTGAGTAAATTCAAAAACTAAAACTCTTGGTTAAGTTATATCCAATTGGTTCAGCTGATACAAACATAATATAAAACATTCAATAGATTTCAAAGATTTTCAATCAGAATGTCACTAATGAGACTAGAATTTAAATTTATACAAAAATATTAAGATTTTATAAATTTGTAAAAATTGTCAATTGAAATTTTTAAATATTTTATCCCTAATATCTTGTGGCTATTTTATTTTGTTAACTCATCTTTGAATTTCTAGAAAATAAAAACGCATCCATTGCAAATCTTGCTTTAATTATGACAAAAAACCTAATGAAGTCATTGTAATAAAGATATGATTTCAAAATGAATATAAAACATTTTTTGTTTCTCATGTTAAGATCCTGTAAAAGTCATTAAAAGTAATGAACATGGGTCCTTCTAGCAATGAAATGCATTGATTGAGCCATCAACCCATGATATCGTTTTTTGAAAGTAATAATTTCCCAAAAGTAACAAAATTAAAACTGAGGACAACAAAAATTGGAAGAATTCACTAAATACTTTTTAAAAAACCCTTCAAATTTAACGACAGTTTAGAATAAAAAAGTTGCTGAGATATTATTTTGTGACACATAACAGGTTAATATATTTTGTTTCAAATTAGCAATTCTACTTTGCTATCAAGTTAGGATGTGAGAAATCCCATAATTATTTCTCCTCATGCTCTAAATATTATTCTAACTTGTAGATTTCATGAGTAAAAAACTGACTTCTAATGTGGGAAATAGTCTAAATTTAAAACTATGAGCCCCATTGGTTGAATTTTACATCTAACTGTATTAATTTTAATAACTCATCTCTTGAGAAAATATATTTTTAGCACTGATTTCAGCTTCTATAAAAATATGATTTTATTTATAATTGGCAAAATATTTTCACATGTCGTTATTTCATTAGAGGCTAGAAAATAACAAGTACCTTGTTATGGAGCAATTAAAAGTAAACTTGATTCTGATGGTGTGCTTCACATGTGTCCTTGTGTCAGACAAAGCTAAACTTGTAAATAAATAGTAAATAATTTATAATGCACTTAGAATTGAAACTGAAAACAAAAATATTTCCCAGAATATCAGCAAATATTTATCTACAGCATTTTTAAAAAACTTCTCATTTAAACTTTTATAATTTGTTCTAAGATAAACAAAAAGAATTTACTGAAACTTGTTCAGTTTTTTGCTTATGTATAAACAATTATCTTGTAAGAAGTGGTTTAGGCTGATGTGTATATATATAAACTAAATAAGTTGATATGAAAGTCCTTTGATAATTTAAAAAGAAATTAATTTATAGTTCAAAATATGTTCTTTGCAAAAGGAAAGCATTAAATGAATTGCAATAAATTGAATTTAAATATATTTTTTTTTATTTCCTTAAAAACAAAGTTTAGGTAGAAGTAATTGCCTGATGAATGTTGGTGATATACAAGGGATCAAAATATAAACTTGTTGCCTTGATTTCAGTTAAAGATAACTTTTTTTTCTAGTTTTATGACATCAAAAAGTCCATTTTAAAATCTAACATCAAACAAATATCAGTATATTGTCTATTTTTGTAGATGATTTTATTTTAAAAAAAGATTTGATTTTATCAAAAAGATTCCTGATGAAATGTTAAAATTCTAAGACTGAGATAATTTTTATTTGTATTGAAGGCCTTAAAGGACTGTTCATAACTTACCTTATAAAGTTGTACAAGTATTAATTTGATAGTGTAAAGCACCAGTTCTCGAAATATATCTACTACATAAGGCACAATACAAAACACTGTCTTATTTTCTATATGAGAAACTTTTTTAGCCTGCAATAACTCATAAAATGTTTATTTCATATGGTCTCTTAAACACATAACCAGCTGAAAAATACATTTATATTCCAATTGGATGATCCATTTTTTTTCAACAGACTTTTTTTATTCTGTTTTGGATAAAAATATTTGCTTTATTTTATGAAGCTACTTCCTTAAAAAAGAATATCTTACCAACCAACTTTTGAACAAAGAAAATAATTTCCTAATAAAAGAGAAAAACATTAAACTAATTGGCTAAGTCTATTTTATCAATAATCAATTTGTTCCACTTTGATGTTGCTTATCTTTTAAATCTTTCTATTTTTTTTTTTTTCCCCCCAAAGAAATTCATGTTAGCTCTCTTCAGATTCAAGACACCCATAAATGAAAAATTTAAATATTAGTTGATATACAGCTCTTGGAACTGGTGATCTCAATTCAGATTGACAACATTTTTGGAAAACACAAATTGACAAAAGAAAAGATTCTTTAACAATAAATGATCCAGACATGAAATGAAAAAGTAAAAAAAAAATTCCTCAAAACCTGGAGTGCAAAATATAAAGATTGATTCAAAGAAGAGATACAGGAAAGAAAAATATACAGAGAAGAAAAATTTCAATTTTGTGAAAAATGGAAGATTTGTTCCATCATTTGTACCTGACTTACAACATCAAAGACAAAATACAATAGATTAAAAGCTGTAATAATTGGACAATGCAGATTATTTTAATGAAAATTTTTCATCAATGCTATGGAAACGGATATATTAAAAGAGAAGAGGAAATTGAACAAAGGAAAATACAGTAAATTGAAATAGGAAAAAATTCATTGCCATTGGCTGTATTTTTTGTCCAATTTCCTCTTCTCTTTTTTAATGTCAGTTTTTATAACATTGATTAAATTTTGTATCTCCAATAAGATCATTGAAAAATTTTTTACAGAAAAAAAAAAAAAAAAGAAAAAGTGGTGTTTTTGTAAAGCTGTAGCCCACCAAGTTTTTTGCTGTTAAAAAAAAAAAAAAATAAAGTGCATTTGTTAATTCATGCTTTTCTTTTTAAAAAAATAAGAAAGATTTACATAAAATGTTAGAAATGAAAGAAATTCTATTTGAATTTTGACATTAATAATGACATTACATTTTTTTGGCATAATACATTTTCCAGCCATAATTTTTGCGTTTCAATTTGAGTCAATTTCGAAACTCTTGACTGAAATAGAATTAAAGTAATTCTAGTTTAAACGACTTAAAGATATTCCTTGATTTAATTTTGATAAAGTGTGGAGAAGTAGAACTTAACATTTTTATTTTTTAAAATATGACATCTTGCAAGGAGAAGTCTCCATTAAAAATGTCTTTTTAAAATTAATAGTGCATCATTTGAGGATTAGGAATTTTAAAAGCCGATACATATGAAAAAAGAAAATCTGATAACTGCTTTAAGGCAAAGAGTTAATTCTTAGCAGATTAGCTATTTTAATGGCAACTCCTGAATTTGTATCAACTTGACAAGAAATGGTCCAAATGAGAACAAAGTATTTTCAAAGCAAAAAACTCAACAGAAGAAAATCAAGAAAAGAATTACTGACAATTTCCAATACATAATACATTCAAAATTTTTTAATTTCATAAAACCTTTGGCAACCAGCTTAAGGGCAGGTAAATCTTACCAAGGAACAAAACATTGATATTCAAACATGCTATTCGATTTATCTACTAAAGCAGAACTTACAAAGATTGAAATAAATATGGTTATTTTTTAAATTAAAATGACTATTTTCTTCACAAATTCAAAATGCTAAACTTTGGTTCTGATTAAAGAAGATACATCCTTTTTCAAGCATCAAGCATTTTCACTAATAGCATTAATTGTTTAAACAGTTTTTTTTTTCAGGTGGAAACGCATTTAATATTCATTTTTTTATGGATTTTAAATGGCAGTGTCTAAAGAAGAACATGATTTAAGTTTTGAAAATCTAAAATATGAGAGGGAATATTTTAATGGAATTTTTCATGAAGTAAAAGGTATTGAGGTGCTTATCAGGGCAAAGCAAAAAAAAAACAACCCCAAAAAAAAAAAAAAAACAACCCTTATTCACTTGGCAAGAATTTTTAGAAGACTGAATATGTTAAAATATTGATCAAGCTTTTCTTTTTTTCAACTAAAAGAGTATGAAATGATGCCTTTAGATGGAAAACGGTTTTACTTAAACACTGATTTTTACAAAAAAAAAATCCATAAAAAGACTTAGTTTTTTTTTTTTTTATGGATAAATCTAAAACATTTTTATACTTGCACATAAACACATCTACTACTTATACAATTGAGCAAGGAGTCTAAAGGACATCGCACTATTGGAGGACTGACCTGTCACAAAGAGTTTTATATTTTGGGTATCTAAATTATGTTCACCGAAACATTCATTCAATAGCTTGGCAAGATTAAACACTAAATAAACAATTTCATTTTTATTATACACATGATTCAGACAAAGCCAATTTTTCCAGTTCTGTATATAAAAGACAGAAAAGTTTGACGACACACATTTAAAAAAAAAAAAAAAAAAAATTGCTTGTTAATTTGTGTTAATTTATTGTCACTGGGATAAACACTTTCTGGGGGGAAAAGTGCAAACTAAATTTAAAATAATAAAAACATTACTAATTTTAGGGTATTTTACATGTTCAATTAACCTTTTCCAAAGTGAATTCATTTCTAAATTTTACCAGTTTTAAAATAACTCAAATTTAAATTCAATTTGTAACCTATCTACACAAGTTAACATTATATATATATATATATATATATATATATATATATATGAGAGAGAGAGAGAGATAAATTGATTTACTTTATGCATTTTACTCATCCATATTTGGTTTTGGTCTATTCTATGGAAGCTGAATGCAATAAAATATTTATATTCCTATGTTTTGACGGTCAAGATAAATTATTTAATCTTCTGTCTTGAGATGAATTAAAGTCATTGAACTGAAGAAAAGAAAATCATTAAAATTAGGCCTATGTAAGTTTCTTAATTTTTATAATCAAATTTTTCATCTAAAAACCCCAAAAAGTTAAAGTTTGAGAAATTTGAAAAATCAGAATAAATGAAAACTTTTTCTTTACTCAAGACTTAAGGTTTTGTTTAAAGGTGAAGAAGCAATTATCTTATTCTTAAAAAGTATGCGAAAGTTAAGACTAAACTGAAGATAATCATGCAACATTTTCCAATGTCTTTAGTTTGATAAAATGAGTAGAATAAAAGATTGCATTGCATGATTTCATAACCAATATAACATGTTCCAGAATTGAATAGATATATACGTAGGGTATGCTTTCAGTTTAAAAGCAAGAGCTTTGATAGAAGTAACATTGAAAAAAAAGCTTATTTGTCATATCAAAAAACGGATACAAAGCTTTATATGAAAAGGAAAAAAATAAGGAAGCTTAGGTTTTTATTAGCAAAAGTTTTAATTCTACAAAAGATTAAGACGTTTATTAGCTGAGTCTACAACTCTATTCCTTGTTTAATACTGAAATAAGATATTGAATGTTTGGCTTTATGACTGCTTTTTTTTTAATTTTTTATTTTATACCATTTGATTCTGTTTACTGGCTAATGATTGTATTTCACACTCACTAAACACTTCAGCCATTATGAACAATTCTTTAGCCAGAAAAAAACATCCAAGTTTTATTCAATCTCTCATGTAAGCATTTAAGAAAACATCTTTTCATTTGAGGACATCAAATCAAAATTTAAGCAATAAAAACAGAAATGATAACTGTTGAAACTAATTTGTAGTTTGCTAGTATTCATTTGACAGAATCATATTTTGTTAATATTCATCTGACAGAATCATATTTTGTTAATATTCATCTGACAGAATCATATTTTGTTAATATTCATCTGACAGAATCAATGCGTACTAGTCACTAAGAGCTTTGCTTTAATTTTTGCAGGCTACCAACCAGATTACTCTAGTATCTATTTAGTATCTAATATTGAGAAGAGAATTTATTTATAAAAGGTGGGGAAGTGTGGAACATGATGTGACCGTGTTTTTCAAGAGTAATAGTGTCAAGAAGATGGTACATCGCCTTGCTGTAATTTTAAAATTCACCTGCTTTTTCAATTTAGCTTGATGTTTTTTTTTCTTTTTACAATTTCATAAATGTTATTAAGGTAGTTGAAAATAATAAAAGTGGTTGTGAATTTATAAACATCAAATATAAAGAAAAAGCAATACAGAAAAATCTGTCTGCAAGAAATCAAAAATCCTCATTAAAATACAAGCTGCTAATAAAAACTGTTCCAAAGTAAAAAATAACTAAACAAAAACTGTTTTTATGTAACTTGAAATTGTAAAAAAATTAAAATAATAACATTGTTGAATTTATTTTGCTGGTTGATTAAAACTCTTCAAATCTCAAAGAAAAAGATAAATGTTTGAATAAAATCTTGAAGACAAGACCAAACCCAAAGAATTCAACAGTTCTAAACTGAGAACAGATGACATTAAATGATTGTTTTAATTCTGTCTGGTAGGATTTGGAAAGGAGGCAATTGGAAGTTCCAGATTGTCTTTCAATAAGTGCAAGAATAGAAAAAATATTTGTAAAACATAAAATAGGAATCAAGGTTGAGAAAATAAAATTAAAACTTGATTTTCATTTTGGATGAAGATTATCAAAGTGAAATAGTTTTTAGAATTTATAAAATCATTGTTTTGAAAAGTATAAGCAAACTAAAATTGTTTTTTAGTTCTTTTCCCTGGAATCATAAAATTTATGCATATTTAGGGTTTTTAGAAAGGCTTGAAAAATACATTGTTAAGGGAATAAAAGAAAAGGTTCAAGCCTAAATTCTTGAGTGCAACAGAAACTGTTGTTTGTGTAAATCACAAAACAAGTCAAGGAAAATGTTGCAACTTTTGTGTGTAGAAAGAATTGGAAATATTAAAAAATTGCATGAATTTGTGTTGTTAAAAATGTTGGATTTTCCCCTCATTAGCCAAAATTATATTTAATTTCAAAGTAGACTTTTTAAATAAACATGTTGGTGTATTTACACAAGTTCCATTTTGTATTTAATATCAAGACAATTTCTTACATCCTTAGAATAATCTGGTTCTTATCTTCCAACAACAGTATTTTGAAAATAGTAAAAAACCATGCTAAAAAAACTGATACATTTTCATACAAGCAGAAAATACACTATGTTGCCACAATCTAAGACATTTGTAAAAAAAAAAAAACCAAAAAAAAAAACCATTTTCCTTAATCAATTGATGGTTTAAGTTGGTTTATTTTGTTTTATGACACATCAACCTCAACGTTTAATCAATTGAGAAAGGTATATTAGATCATGGGAATAAACTGCAACAAGTAATTCTGTCAAAGGAAAAGAAATAATTGTCTTCAAATGGTTCTTATATATTTTAAAATTTGTTTTTTAATACTTGGTTTTACAGCTTTCATGTGATAATGCTTCTAGACACATTTAAAGTGTTTGAATGTCAAAGGAATGGTTTAAAAATTAAGGAAATCAATCTCTAGCTTTTGTTACTTTTGTAATTCATAATTGAAACGTAATTCTTTTTCATTTCTATTAAAAAATGATCAGTTGTTAAAGAAAGAAGTAATTTTTCTTTTTGAAACCATTTTCAACACGTTTATGCAGAGTTCCACTGTAGTTAGAGAAGTTACAGTGACATTTTTTTTGAAACCTCAAATTTAAGGATCACAACAGTTTTAGGTTGTGTCTTTATTCATCAGCTTATGTTCAATTTCATACATCCTGTTTTTTTTTTTTTTTTTTTTAAATTCTCATAATAGACCTACAAAGCACCATGTCTCGTAGATTGTTCATGCATTCATACCTACCAACAATCACAAAACCAATTGGTTAAATACAAAGAAACAAAGGCCAGGAGTATTGCATTCCTTCTTGATTTTGAATAGAAAACATCATCTTGCCTGCTTGATGGAATATAAATTGATTACAAAGAAATTATATTTGCAGGGAGGGAATAAAAATACTGCTGGCCTCCATTGTACAGGGATTATAAAAAAGATTGGATTCGATGACTTTTATCTTTTTTTTTTTTTCTTTTTAATTATGACTTGGCACATTTTTACTAACCAGTTTCTGATCTGCGAGGCACTCAGGTTGGGAGTTTAATTTCTCCCATCCATAAACTTAACGAACATTCAACATGGGTCAAATAAAATTTGTGACTAATATTACTTAGGATATTTTCTAATGGAATTTAACAAATTCGTTTTTTGATGAATTTAAAACTTAAAGAAGAAACTACAGGGTATTTTAATATTTTATACTCATCCTTTGAGCCAAGGACATTTTATCTTTAAAGCACACAACCTCTGAACCATTACTTAATAAATACTAGTGGATGAAGAAATGGTATTATTGTGCATAGACAAACATTTGCACATAAATAAAAACATTCTCTCTCTGTCTAATTCAAAGCTTTGAGCTTTGACTTATTTAAGCTTTTATTTATAATTTAAATTATTTTCAAATAAATATTAAGATAATATTCAACTGATTAACCCTTTCAAGTCCCCCGGGACATACGTGTCCTAAAGATGTTTTCAACACATCCTGCAGGACATAATTGTCCCAAAGAGGCATTGATATGGGATAAAACTGACAGTGTCCTATTGCTATATTTATAATACAATCAATAATATTATTTTTCTAAATTCATTTCGATATGTCTAGTGAAACAAACAATAATATTTTTTTGCTGTATACATCAATTACGCGAGTGCGGACTTGAAAGAGTTAATGGATAGGAACATACTTTACTTATTCCCAAGTAAATAAAACTATATCTTTTAATTCAATATAACTTCAAGTTGTGCTGCTAATTTAAAAATTAGAATATAATCATCCAGTGTTGCCAATTTATTTTATAAATAATATTTATTATTGTTTTCTAATTTAAAAGTGATTTTGAGCAAATACAACAGATCAATTATGGAATTCTGATCAGTTTATTGAAAGGTGATTTCTAAAAAATTCATTAAAAATTAAGCTAAAAAAAAAAAAAAAACACCAAAAATATTAAAACAGAAAAAATGGTGCAATAACTAAAAAAATTATTTGAAATCTTTTTATATTTGAATAATATATGAAAATAGTAATCAGTAATTTAAAAAGAAAAAAATTGATTTTGAAGTGATTTTGAGTTAAAGATGAAAGTAGAAAAAATTTGGAGTATAAAACTTGTATTTCCCTTGCTTCACAGTTTGAATAAAAAATTATGGAAGTAGAAAATAACTAACAATCAATATTAATTTCAATATTTGAAAAACTCTTCTTCAAATAAAAAATATAAAACCAGTGTAAAGTTGCACATTTGCAAGTCTTTTCATTTTGTGGAGTTTTAAAAAATCAAAAGTGTTTGGTTGCTGAAACTTTTATAAAAATCATCTCAACATAAAAACGTGTATCATGAAAATAAATGAATTTATTGAGATTTAATCAAAACTTTATATTGAGATTATTTACTCTGTAATTAAAAAAAAAAAAGAAAAAAAGATGTTACGTGCATTGTAATAAATAGCCTTTTTTATATTGTCACTGGGATGAGTATATCTATGGCATAGAAATAATTAAGAAATAGAGAAATTGGTTTTATCAGCCTATTCAAAAGATTAGTTTAAAAAATATAAAATGGGAATATCTAAGAAATTCTATAAATTAATTTAAAAAATTGGGTGAAAAACTATTTACTAAGAATTACAAAAAATAAATCAAAGAAAATCTCATTTTGTTGTTTTTCTGCTTTTAAAAAGGGACAAAATGGCAGTGAAATAATAAACAACATTTTTTTAGGGGAAGAAGAGGAAGAGAGCAAGAAAAGGTGAAATATTATTTCAGTGAGATCTTTGAGGTGCAATACAAGGGCTGGAAACATTCAGTTCTAAATTTTAAAAAATTACATTGAAAAATTATGTGACATAAAAAGGAATTAAAATAATTTGAGAGGTAATCCAAAACCAAAGAGAGTAAGCCTCTTAAAGTTGTAATAAATCTTTGTCTATCTTCAAGTTTGTTAATTTCTTTCTCTTTAAGGAGAGATGGGCTATTCTCTTTCGAGATTAAACTGATTGTCACTCCTGTCTTGTACAAAAATACAACGCTTTTATTCTCTTACATTGTTTGAGGAGAGACCATTCCTTTCGTTTTGCATTTCTTGTTTTTTTGTTTTGTAGTTGCCTTTATCCAAACCAATGATTTCAAATTTGACTTTTGTCTTTATCTGTTTAATAAAAACAAACAAAAAGTTACACAATTTTACATTCCACATATATTATGTACATAGACATCCATACATAGAAACATGAAGACTTCAAAGAACATACATTTCATTTTTTTTTTACATCTGTATGTATTTATAGAAAATATGATTTCACCTTGATGAAGATTAAAATCTGAAGACTATTTTGGTTTTTAGAATCTTTTCTCCACCACTTTGACATTTTTCTTTGCTATTCCTTCTCACACAAATATACAGTTCACTTTGTTTTTCAAACAGAGTGTGGCAGTGGAACATTTGAACAGAGACAAGTTCTCTCATTGATTGTGAGTGGTTTTATTTTGTCTTCAACCGACTGAAGGGCGGAGTGCCTCTTATATTTCAAGTTCAACACTTTGGATTTACTTTAGAACTTGTCAGTCAACTGTTATGGTAACTTTTGGTCAAAAGTATTATAAAGCTTTCTCAGTTAGTTTGAGTTCATTATTTCTTGTTTAAATACCCTATCCTGGATGCAAGTTCAATTTAGAAATTAAAAGAAAAAATGAATTTGTTAATGATGTGCATAATAATTTTTGAAATCTAAAATGATTTGTATATACAGATTAATCTAGAATGAGATGACAAAGAGCATGTTGGTAGATTTAATAACATTATTGCTAATACAAATGGCCAAAAGTCATTTAACATGTACAGTGAGGAATTCCGACCTTCAATGGGAAAAAATTAGGCAAGAACGTCTAGGCTGGCTTTTAATTAACTAATGTTAATCTGAGTGCGCTTCCAATGACATCATGCACTATTTGTGTTGCTTGGATCTTTGATAGCATTCTCGCCTTTCAGCAGTTCATACAAAAGACCGTAGGAAGAAATATCTTTGAGTTGAGAGTCAGTAATGAGTTCTTTCCCTTTGATACTAATACGAGACAATGTTGGTAGAGTAAGAATCATTTCTCCAAATTTATTAGGATGCTGTGGATAGTGACTGCTGGTATACATATCAAGGGCTTCACATAGTTTCTCTTGATGATCGCGGGTCTTCTCAGGATTCTTTAAACCTTTCACATCTGGAAAATAAGAAACAAGTTGAAACAATCTCTAACGTCTGTCACTAGTGGAAATTCAAATTGTATTGCTATACATACAAATTAACCAGTATGATTACACTATTATTGTCATCACTTCAAAATAGTGGATGCTAGAAATGTGAAACATTAAGTACTATATTTAACATGGTAAATATTTTGAACTTAAAAAGAATATATTTTAAAGTTTTTAAATTGAAACTGTATTCATTTTTTTATTGAATGGTGAAAAAAAAATGGATACACAAAATCACATCAGCAAAGTGAATTGTCTATGCACTCAAACTCCTAACTCTTCAAAATACTCACCCCCCTTTGTCCGCCCTGCAAACAGATGCATTGTTCCATAAAAAGAAAACTCGTCTAAAGGACATGATCAATAATTTCAAGAGTTGAAATGTTGAAAGATTCTCAGATTATACTTCATCTTAGATATCAAAATTTCCATGTTAGAAGTTGTTACATGACTTCTTTAAAAGTGAAAATGATCGTCATTTATTGCACAATTTTTGCAACATTCACACATAAAGTTCCTTTGAAGTTTTCTTTTGCATAAACAGAAACTTCATGATAACCAGATGCTCAACACTTGATTTCATTCAAAAATCTCAAAAGAAATTAAGAAATAAATTCACAGATTCTTCAAATTAGCATTTTATAATATAAAAGAACATTTTTGCAGTTAGTGATTAAATGCTTAAATTTTAGGATGTAAGTTGGACAGACATCTTCGACATTTCACCCCACGTAATTAATAAGTGTTGTGGTGATTGAAATACAGTGTAACCCGGATATAAGAGAGTTGTCGGGACCGGAGAAGAAGTCTCTTATATCCGGGTTTGGTCTATTTATATACATTAACAAAGGGCTCTAATATGGGACCAGAGAAAATCTCTCTTATATCCGGGTTTGGTCTATTTATATACATTAACAAAGGGCTCTAATATGGGACCAGAGAAAATCTCTCTTATATCCGGGTTTCTCTTATATCCGGGTTACACTGTATCTTATATGCATTGTGTGCCTTTACTATTGTCTCCCCTGACTTTTGCTCTTTAGAAGTTAGACAAAGCAAAATAAAGATTTTTTCTTGGTTTAATAATACATATAGTTATAATAATATAACTAATAATAATACAGTCATCTTATTTTCTTACAGTTTATGAAAAAAAAAAAAGAAAAGAAAAAAAAAGAAAAGAAAAAAAAAAAGAAAAGAAAAAAAAAAGAAAAAAAGAAAAAAAAAAAAAAAAAAAAAAAAGAAAAGAAAGAAAAAAAAAGAAAAGAAAGAAAAAAAAGAAAAAAAAGAAAAGAAAAGAAAAAAAAGAAAAAAAAAAGAAAAAAGAAAAGAAAAAACTTAAGAACCTAGACTTAAAAACCTGTGAACACCGACTGCTGCAAAAGAAAAGATTCAATAAAGTTATCAATTTGTTGCTTATCTATGGCATAATGAGAATCGTGATCCCAACAAGGTGGATATGTTGATCAACTTTGTTTCATTTAGCATATTTACAAAATCAGAATAATTACCCAAGAGATGAGTGTTATCAATGGTTTGTTATCTTACCAGGCAGCACTTTCTGGAAAATTAAACTGACTCCGAGTACAGGTATGTATCAAGCCATAGCAATTGGTGTTGCACACAAGACCTCTGAACCATCCTGGGTAAGATGTTAAACTACATCCACGTCCTGGGTAAGACGATAAACTACATCCAGCAGCAAGGCCTCTGATCAGGAGGTTTTGAGGAGTGTGGAACCACATCTTAATTGCTGGTGTTCCCAGGTTCACCCTGACCCGGGGGCGGGGGTAGCACCTGTTAGGGTCCCAGCTATGGGCAAATAGTTAACTATTACCTGCAATACTTTTTTGGAAAAAATTATTACCAGCAATACGATTTTGAAGGAAAAATATTACCAGAAACAGATTTTTGATAAAACAAAATATTACCAGCAATAAAAAATGTTGTCGGCATTAAATAACCCATTGAGGTTGATATGCCATAAAACAAAATAAACAAAACCAATCTAAACCAAAGAATACATATTCCATTCATATGAATCTATGCTAAAAATGTTGTCGGCATTAAATAACCCATTGAGGTTGATATGCCATAAAACAAAATAAACCAAACCAAAACTAAGACCTCTGAGCAGGGCCAGATTTAGATGAAGAGAGGCCCTAGGCTATTCCACTTGTGAGGCCCCTCCAAATCTGCCATTCTCACAAATAGGGGAAAATGGAAGAGTATTAAATGAAACAATTTGAGTAAAGCCAAGAATGATGATGGGTGTTTAAACTTACTGAAGAGTTGTTTAGAGTCTACAATGCATTATGACAGCATGTGTAAGAAAGGCCTATGATTGTCAAAAATATTATACACCTTGGCTTGAGGTTCCCTTAGATCTTGAGCCTCTAGGCTTCAGCCTGCTAAGCCCACAGGTAAATCTCGCACTACCTCTGAGTCTGCATCAATTGCAAGTATTGTTTTTAAGTCTGAACTAATTTTGTCTTTGGAATGGTAACTGTGTTATTGTCATCCCAAAGGCCAGATATTATTTCTATAACAGATTAAACAAGCAATTAGAACCAATGAGAGAAGCTATGTGTCATAAATGTAGCATAAAAAGGCACTTCATCAAGGCATGCTACTCAACCCTGTCATTTGTGTTTCTATCTGTTTATTGTCCTGGGGACAAGGTATTCTGCTTCCTCAGGAATACTGAAGCGAGCTACTATATTTTGGATGGTGGTAATGAAGCTACTGCTGTTTGAATTTTCCATTTCTTATGACTCTGCTAAGAAGCACTAGTTGGACTTTGTGACTAAGAATGTCTCTACGGCTGCTTCATTACTAGAGTCAGTGGTTCTCAAACTTTTTTTTCTCTTGGCCGCCTTTTCGGAATGAAAATTTATTTCTGCTTCATCAAATTTTATGTGATAAAAGTACATTTAAAAATTAAAAAAACAGAGAGAGGGTTAAAGGGAGATAACCGTGTATTTGAAGTCCGAACATTATCATTGATAATGCTCTCCTCCAATTTGCAGACCCTAGTTACTATATTCTTAATACTTGATATAATGCAAAAATGTAACAGAGAGAGAGAGAGCTGCTATATTGGAGGGGGTGGACGAAGAACCACGACTTATCTCCCTTAGTACAGCCAAATTTCAACCGGCATAATTGTGTCTTTCTCTCTCTGTGACATTCCGACCCAAACAAGTGAATCTCATTAACACAGTTTGTATTTGTGAAATTTCATTGGTAGTGATATAAAAACAGTAGCCTTAAAGGGCTCTTTGTACAGGAACTGAAAGTGTTGCTTTTTTTTTTTTCTCTTTGTGCCCTTGCAGTTACGACAAGAGCCTCTCTGCACAAATAGCGATTTCTTTCAGCGTGGAGCCCAGCCATTTAATTCATCCTACCTCTGGATCGTTCTGAGGGATTGAAATACTGCTGTTCAGATTAAAAATTCACAACGTGGCGGATAGTGGTGGTTCCTTTAGTTCACCGGGGAGGATCGGGTGGTTTACTTTTCGACCAGAACCACCAGAGAAACGGGACAGAGCAGGGCAGGGCTTCTACGTCAGAAAAATATCATGATGAAAAAATTGGTCAATAATTATCTATAACTATTTATACTGGGTCTCATGCATGCAATTACAAGTAATCCATAACAAAATTGTAAATTTTGAAAACGTATTTATTTTTGGCAAATGAATTTTTTGAAATTGTTTCTAAATCTTTGATTGTCTTTCAATCATTCTGCCTCACCTGCTATCCTCTTCTACCACGCCTATGAGGTGTGCCACACCATTTGGGAACCACTGACTTAAGTCATTGATGAAAAGATGTTGGGTGTAAGTTACTCCAAGACACAACATTGTGTTACACAACTTGTGTTATGTTATCATTCTTGGTCAATATTTAAGCATATCAATCACCTTTAATCGCACCAACAAACATCTCCAAATCTGCCATTTGCAATATATATCTGCTTTAGCAGATATATACTACCTCCCTTCATTTTAAATCTTGCTACTAAATCTTGGAGATAAGTTCATACAGTTTGAAATTGGTAAGATGCTACAAGAAGGAGTTACTGAAGAGAATGCATCTTAAAGTTCTAAATACCATTAAAAATGGTGTCCATTAATTTTAAAAATGGTGTCCATTAATTTTAAAAATGGTGTCCATTAAGGCACCCTTTGTGGAAAATTACATGCAAACTGCTGACAAATTCAGGTAATGAAATGCACATTCTATCGCAAGAATAGCTGATCTTCTGTCAGAATTTTCTTATTAAAATTATTTTTGTCTATTGGATTTCAACAGTCCTCATCCCTAAATAACCATCCGATATGAAAACAAGCCATATACTGCCTTTGATGCTAACAGTAAACTGTATCAACTCTGCAGAGTTCTGTTCAGAGGTTACAAATAATGTTGCCTGCTTCCAACAAACTAAGAAAATCAAGCAAATTCTAGAAATTGGTGGAAATTTTGCTTATGTAGACAATATTGTCATAGTCAAGACAAAGCAGGAACATGGTGAGCACTTAACATTTCATGAAACTATGCATATTCACAATTTTACTTTCCCATCCTGGGTATGAAAAGCTACATCCACGTCCTGTGTAAGACGATAAACTACGTCCGACAGCAAGGCCTCTGATCAGGAGGTTTTGAAGAGCGTGGAACCACTTCTTAATTGCTGGTGTTCCTACGTCCACCCTGACTCAGGGTGGTAGCACCTGTTAGGGTCCCAGCTATGGGCAAATAGTTAACACCCAAATTTGTGTAAAAATAGATTTTAATACCAGAAATACTTTGTAATAAAAAAATTATTACCATTTTACCAGTAATTTTTAAGGAAAAATTATTATCAGCAATACTTAAAAAAAATACCAGCAATACAAACAGCTATTCATTCTCTGGAAAAAATATGACCAGCTATAGATTTCTTCAAGGAAAAATATTCCCAGAAATAGATTTTAGAAGAAAAACATTACCAGCAATAAAAATTTTGTCGGCATTAAATAACCCATTGAGGTTGATATGGCATAAAATAAAACAAAACAAACCAATTTTACTTTCAACAAAGGAAAGTCTAGTCTATCAACCACATCTATAACTAAATTTAACTGTAAATAGTTGAGTATAAAGGAGTGAATTATTTCTAGTTGATATTCAAGAAAGAGTGGGGGTAAAAAGGCTTTCCTTACCTAGGATATTTCAATAGTAAATAACTGTACAATACAAATGTTTAAAAGGGATTAAATAGACCCTAGTTTTAAGAAAATACCTTGGGTAAAATGCATCTTTTTGTATTTGTGGTAAATCAGACAGTTTTAATATCAAGATAAATGTTTACATATAGAGGGTAAATCCCTTAGCAAAACAGTCAAGTGTTTTATGCTGAGACAATTTCAAGTAACATCTTAACCACAGGTTAATTGCTATCAATAATATCAAAATCAGTCAGCTGTAACTCTTCTGTCATTGAAGTGGAAAAATAATAAATGCAATTTGTAAAGCAGTTTTTATTTTGGGGTTTGGATATGCAACAAAGTTTTAATTTTTTTTTAATCATTTCATCGCAAGCACGGCAATAAAAGCCACTAGGATGCAAGTGGTTAATGAGAGTGAAAGAATCAGAGAGGACATTTAAAGATTCAAAGTTTGCATCAGTCATGCTGATAGAAGAAAAAAACTGTTCTTTAAAATGATTAATAGAGAACAGTTCTGTTTTGGGGTGTTAAAATGAACAAGCTTCTTCCTCAAGGAGACATGGCACAGTGGATAAAGGCGTTAGTTAGATCCAGTGACAGGACCCAAAGAGTGTGAGTTCAATACCTGGTTAAAGCAGTGGAGAACTGGCAGAGGGGAATTAACAGGAGATAACTGATAACTGACATTCATTAAACATGGCACATGAAACTAAAACAGTCTACCCCAGTGAGTGAAATAAAGGATTCAGTTTGACATTCCTACCACCTGAAGAAGGCCGGAGCATACAACAGCTGAAATGTTGTAATAAATATGGTGACAAAGATGAGGACAATAGTCTGAATAATGTAAATAGTGTACATAATACCTCATCTCAGAAATATAGACTGATACCTAAACTTCTTCCTCCAGTTAACAACAGATTCATGGTCATTTTTTTTCTTTATAAGAGGTTTTATTCAATTTTACTTTTTTTTATTGAAAGCTTTTCTATTTCAACTTACCTGGTGTGATGAGTACTAAGACTTTAAGTCCTACAAATTCGTACAAATCAACTTTTAGGCGATTCAATTGCTCTGCTAATTCTACAACCATTGATACAACACATCCCATGCCTAAAGAATTTGCAACATCAACTGAGACAGTGTTGCCTTGAGCAAGGCGTATTTCTGTGGGCTTCTCTTTTGATCGATAACAACATTCCAGCAGAAGGAGATCTGACCAGCAGTTTTGGAGTAGAAGGATCTGATCATCAGTCTGAAAAATAGAAAAATAAAATGAAAACAAAATTAATCATAAAATTTATACTTTTTTTTGAAAACATTCAGAAATACAAATATTTTCACCAAAAAACAAAAAAAAACAAATGATTATCTTTTATGAAATTGAACAAATAAACATTAATAAATTTCTGTTCTATTTTCTTAACACAATGTCACATCAGGATATAGGGGGTCATGACTCTTCAAAGATTTTATTTTTCTTTAATTACTTTCACCCCATACAAGACACACCCCACTAAGACACAAGGGATTACAGAGTGTGCAAGAATTAGGAACAGAAACATTAATAATGAGCAAGAAGAGAAAAGAGTATTTAAACTTTTGCAATTGGCTGGAAAGCATGGAGCCAAAAGGGAGTCCACAAATGAGATGTGTGAGAAAAGAAACTGTTAGCCTAGAATTTACGGCTATATCTAACCAGCTCAACTGTAAATTGATGAGATCTTGATGCCAGTCTAGTACTGTGCTTAAATTCAAGAAGACTAGGTACCATAGTGAAGAGCTCATCTGAATAATTACCATGAAAGTATTTATAGAAAAGACACAGAAAGGCAACCTTACAGTGATAGGAAAGTGACTGAAGTGAAATCGCCAGATCAGGACTGATAATATTGCTGATTCTTCTTTGGATTTTATCAAGGAGTTCAAGCTAAATAGCAGGGGTACCGAACCATATATGGCAGCAATATTCTAAGCATGGGCGAATGATAGACTTATTGATATGTAATATAGATTCTGGAGAGAAAAATTGTCTCATACAACACAGTGAACTGACTTTCTTAGCAATGACCTAACAATGGATTCAATATAATCTTTCCATTTCATGTCAGCTGAATTATTATCTATGAATTGCCACATTTTCTTGAGAAAGATATGGAGTGGTTTCTTGTTGCCTTCTCTGTGGTTTGAAATTCAGAACTGTCCCCCTCTTACCACCCATGGCTAAAGAATTCAGTCTACTCTACTATTCAACAAATAGTCGTATAAAGGAGAGAAAGGAATTAATATGAACATTAATGCAACAGATGAGGTCTGAATTTGAACTTAACTTGCCAGTTTCACTTCAGGGGCCAATAAATATCATACCACCTGGACATCACATTAAAGAATTTAAATAGGATTTAAAATAGAATTTTTTTTAGAAAAAATAATAAAACAAAAATTTTACTATTATATCAATATTTACTTAATATTTGCATGTTTAAAATATTCCTGTCCTGGGTATGACAATAAACTGCATCCAACAGCAAGTCCTCTGATCGGGAGTTTTTTGATTGCTGTTCCCAGGTACACCCCGACCCGGGATGGTAGCACCTGTTAGATTCCTAACTATGGACAAATAGTTAACCAATGAAACACCGTGGAAGTGTAAAAGTAGGTTTTAATACCAGCAATACATTTTTGTAAAAAATTCTTACCAGCAATTATTACCAGAAGTACATTTTTTGAAAAAAAAAAACAAAAAACCCAGCAATACATTTAAAAAAAAAAAAAAAAATATTACCAGCAATACATTTTTGGAAAAAAAAATATTACCAGCAATAAATTTTTGGAAAAAAAAATATTACCAACAATACATTTTGGAAAAAAATATTACCAGTAATACATTTTGGGAAAAAAAATATTACCAACAATACATTTTGAAAAAAAAAAAAAAAAATATTACCAGCAATACATTTTTGAAAAAAAAAAAAAAATATTACCAGCAATACACTTTTGGAAAAAAAAAAATTACCAGCAATACATTTTTGAAGGAAAAATTATTACAAACAAAATATTACCAGTAATACATTTTTTGAAAAAAAATTACTAGCAATACATTTGTGGAAAAAATATTATCAGAAATAAAAATCTTGTTGGCATTAAATAACTCATTGAGTAAAACAAAATAAACCAAAAAAAATCTTTTGTTGGCATTAAATATGCTTTGAGGTTGATATGCCATAAAATAAAGTAAACCAAACTAAAGCAAACCTAAATATAGAATATTGTCAAGTGACTCACAGCCAAAAAAAATTTTTGTAAATATTATTAATTCTTCAAAGGTCAGGTTAAAAAGGAAATTGTGTGTTACAAACACATTTATTGACAAGTAGCATTGAAAATAAAATTGGTCACATATTTTTAGTAGGATATACTGTTGCTGATAAACCTGATTTCTGCAGCTTATAAATAATCTGTTTTGACAATCAATTTAAAGAAACCAGCTCCAGAAACATTATATGTACGGCTTAAAATTTATGTTGAAAGCTGTTGAAAAGTTTCTATATATTGTGCTTATTTTAAGCATAACACTTTAGGTGATGATACTAATCTCCACTCGTAGAAAGCAAATGAGGCTTTGAAATTACATGTTTGTT